>CM069459.1:11327087-11557315 GCA_035610835.1 Ophiura sarsii | reverse complement strand
TGATGGGTGTTTTGATCGGGAACGAAGAGATAAATAGCCATGATGTCATCAGTCTTTTCACAAATACTCCAATTGACCAGACCATCGGTATCGTTGAAGAGAGACTACTCCGAGACAAAAACTTATAGGACCGAACTAAACTGGAGGTAAACGATATCATGGAGTTATTGAAGTTTGTATTTACCCCTACCTACTTCATGTTCAGAGGAGACATCTACCGATACATTTGGTGCAGCGATGGGATCCCCAGTCAGCCCAATTACAGCTAATCTTTTTTATGGAATGGCTAGAACAGAAAGCGGTAGCATCAGCACCATTAGACTGCAAACCACGTTTCTGGAGAAGGTACGTCGACGACATACTTGAGAATTGAGATCGTCAAAAAAGAAACAATCACATAATAGACTAGGAGGAGGCCGGGGAGGAGGCAAGGATAATAGACAAAGAGGAGGAACGTATAAAACGGTGGATCAAGGAAGCGAATTGGATTAAGAAGAGGGGCAAGAGCAACTTGATGAACCGGGACGAGGGGATCTACATGCTGAGTAATTTCTATAATCCGCTGTTGAAGAAAGAATCAGGCAACTCTGATTCCCGCGTTTCTGGCATCACCAGTTCCCGCGGTTCCAGCAGTGGATCACAACTCTGATGAAATCTGACAGAACAAGTCTATCCTAACAAACCTGATGAACTTATACAATAATTTGAGGATTAATCATGGACAAAACACTGTGAAACTAGCCAGAGATTACGAAAATGTAGCGAAGAAGATTCCACGTCACCGTCAGGCCTCACCGTAACCACCTTACGTTCACTCACGTTGCAAAGACTCTAGCCTTACTCCTCTTAGCCTCAAACTAAAATGCCCGATCCGTTCGGCTCAAGCTCGCAACATCACAGCTAAAGCAGAGACGGAACTACTTCGAGAACGTATCCGAGTAACCCACAACAAAATCAGCGGTCTAGATCGTAAGAAATCGCAATTTGTAAACAATCTAAAATCGCGATTACCAGAAGATACACAGCGCCATCTTGTGTCGCATATCGAAAGAAAAGCAGATGGTGAATCATCAAAAACAAAATAGCGACAAATAAAGAAACTCGAGCGATTACACGAGAAAGTAGCGAAATGGCACCGCTGAGATAGATTTGAGAGGCAGTCAACTCAAGAAATGGGTGGTCAATATATCCAGGTACAAACTGACCAAGGACCAGGAACGTGTACTCGCGAAAGGCCTGAACTACGCGGTAAGTCTGGAAAAAATGAGTGCGTACCAGTTAAGGACGGCATCTGATTGTGTCGCACATATCGCGTATATTCATGAAGTTTTGAATGTGTTTCATAACTACCTCTTCGCCATGCGAGTTGCCCGCATTCACGTCATAAAAGGTAGTGGTATATTAAATTTATTTATAGAGGTTTATCTTGGTTGCGATCGTAGCGTCGCGTCATATTGGTATCTGGTGCTAATAGCTATACAGTGATAGTTTAAGGTTTGAGCATAACTTAAGCGTATGGCCGAGATGTTTGTATTTCTGCCTGACAAAATGTGTGAACGGCCTGTTGGGTGTAGCCCAAAGCGCATGGTTATAAACTGTCTAGGCGGGTTTTTTTGCGGGAATTTGCGTGCGCGATTGTGCTAGACGTCTCAATGCATTTTGTTCTAACTAAAAGAAAACGAAAAATGGCACCACCGATACGCACCGATAGATTTGCCAAAAGACGCCGCGCCCTGTTTAGGAACACGTTATGTATTAAACATGTTATTGTTGAAGTGATTGCAAATTGCTGTGGTATGATGTCAGTGCCTCAACATCGCGGACCCATCTACATATATGTATGCGCGCAGGCCACAACGGGCCCTCATCATGCCTATCATGGGATGTCTTTTATATAAATGGGAATGTTCTAAGGCCAAATTAAATTAATTGTTTGTCTCAAAGCTCCTCTCCTGTTGTAAAACTAATGCGGAATGCGGGTTTTTTTTCAGTTTTTTTATATATATTTTTTTAAATATAAAATATTGAAATCCTTGTAAAAGTGAAATTTTGTATTTAACATGTTTAAGATGATGTGATCAATGAAAATCTGAAAAATCGGTGAAATGTTGGGTTGTTTTTTTTTTTTTTTGAAAAAAGAAAAAAGAAAAGAAAAAAAAGAGGTTTTCAGATTTTTGTTTTTCTAATGCGCATCAATTAACTAACGCGCGCGGGAGCTTTGAGACAAACAATTAATTTAATTTGGCCTAACTAAAAGAAAACGAAAGAATGCGCTAACGTCCGGTGCTTTTGTAAAAATGATAGTTTTGGGCCTTTTAAAAATTAAAAATGGCACCACCGATACACACCGATAGATTTGCCAAAAGACGCCCTGTTTAGGAGTTATCACTATCTGTGGTGTTATGCACTCGATTGCTGGAGAGTAGTTGGTTGATACACGCCATACGTCATGTTTTTGATTTCACCGCTTCATTGTTACTAGGACACGAAAAACAAAGCCGATTAGTACGGCAGCTAGCTGTTTGATCAATGAAACGAGGTACCAACATCTGACCACATGATCATTTATGATGTAACCTACTTTAAGCAGATATGGATGTCTGCCGCGGCCCCCTGCATGTGGCCCCTAGGGACCCCAGAAAGGGGCTGAAAATGCGTTTGATCAATGGAACGAAATACCATCCCAAACCACTTTTAATAGGGCCCCAAAATTTGGGAAAAATAAGTGTGTAATTTTTATTTTCCATATCTTTCATGGTGTCACAAAGTAGTATACACATGTGTCATGACGACTGGGTTTGGGGGCACTTGGGACACATTTTGGGGGCAGGGTCAGAGGTCATGGAGATCAAGGTCCAATCGACATTTAAATCAATGATAACGATCAAGTAGATATCACCGAGTCATTTAATGAAATGTCCTTTTGTTTTTCGTAATGAAATCGATTCGTCTAATCCAATTAAACCTATTTGTGTTTGCCGATCAATGGGTTTTCCCCCAACAAGTTATTTTTAGCCGTCAGTATTGTAATTGGGTTTTCCCAAAAAATATTTTTAGCAACATTAACACGTGATCTGTATCGTCCAATCAAATTGATTGATTTTTACGGAACAATGCCAGTTATTAGACTTGTCGATATGGATCTGTAAAGGTGGCCTAAACTTGTTTTCAATACACTTTAGAGAATTAACCATACTGGTATAGTCTGAAGTGGAAGTGGTTACAATCGATTAAGAATACTCTTTGTGATAATGATGTAGGCTACATATTCAAAAGGCACATATATAATAATTATGATATAGTAGGTAATTTCAAACAAATTCATTCTCTAAATGTTGATGTGTTGTGGTATGACAATGCTTGTCAAAAATCATCTCTAAGTGATTATGTCAAATTTAAAAGAACACCTTTTCTTGAAGATTATCTTCTTGATAAAACTTGATTTTTATGGGGGAAGTTTAAAATTCAAAGCCCGTTCCAATACTTTGGCATTAGACAAGAAGATCAGTATTTGGGATATTAATATTTCTGGTACATGCTCTCTTTGCAATGACGGATTGGAAGATGTCAATCACTTTTTGTTTCAATGTAAGGCTTATAATGACATTCGCAACACTGAAATGAATAACCTCAAAATTATTATATGTATGTTTATCTTTGACTCTTTATTTTTATCCAACATCTGTATATAGCCTTGGTGTTCGTGGGTAAAATTGAAGGGCTCATTTTTGTTTATTTTTAAAATTTGTGTGTATATTGTTATTTTTGTATAAGAACGCATCGTTTTTAAAGACGTGTGCCGCTGTTGTTGTAAAAGCGTATGTTCTAATAAATAAACTAAACTAAACCAAACTAATAGATAATGACGTAACCAATAAACCCTATAAAGCGAGAGTCAACTTTCAAGGTTCTCTTTCCCCGTGCGTTCTTCGAATCGATGACAAGAAACGTACGTTCTCTCTGTGATCAATAAGATATTACAGGTTGATCATAATCAATCGATATTACAATAATTATTCAATAATATAGCGTTGACTGGCAGCAGTCTAAATATTGATTCTTTTATTTATATGTTTTTGCTCAAAACCCACTGAAACTCAAGGACACTGCTGATATTACCGGTTTTGACTGGTTTAAACTTGATATTTGGACTTTCTAGAAGATTCTGCCCTCTTTCGTATATAAGTTCAGCAGCAAAGACGGGTGGTCATTTGTATTCCTGATCGCAACCCCTTCATACCCCTGATATCTTATATTAAAAAGCCTACTGATTATAATACACGGAAAATGTGTATTTTTCCTATAAAGATACAAACAGTATGGCAAAATACCCATCCAACTTCTGTGAACTGAAGTTCAATCGCAACTATCATTTGAAACGCCACATGAGTATAAGGCACCACGATCACATTTGCGATACTTGTAACGAGTCGTTTACTGGAGCTGATAATTTAAAGACCATCAGAAATCTCACATGAACGATGATCTGCGATGTAGGGTTTGTGATAAGACCTTCACACGGACCTACCATTTGAACCGTCTTCGAAATACCGTGCATCGGAAGCAAGAATATGACAATGTAAAAACACGAAAGCCATAAAACCAACATCCACATGGAAAAAATAATTCAAAGGGAAATATAGAAGGTGTGGTAAAACTACATTAACCACTCAAAACACGACTTGCCCATAGAGTCAACCCAGATCTTAAAGATTTTCATTAAAAAAAAAATCACCTTTAAAAAAAAAATGACACTTGTAAAACACTAACCAAAGACGGCTTCATGCGTAGATTCAACACGGGTAATAAAATGACAGAATGAATCATTCTCCATGAGAACACGTTAAAACATTGCGATCACTATATCCAATGATAATAATTATATCCTGGTATTCATCCCATGTGTATATCCTATGAGTGTGTGTTTACAAGTGAATTAGAACACGATACTAGCAATATAGTTATGGAGCAACGAATCAATAGGTCGATTTTGATCAATATAGTGGGGAAAGACCTTTTCTTATATATAGATAATAATAATAATAAAAAACCTTGCTTTTAGACACCACTGATCAATTCTCATCGAGTCAGAGAGGCATCGATCACGATATTGGTGGTGTACATTTAGGGCACTTACAAATATATAATTAAAATTAAATTAAAATATTTAGACAATTAGTTATAATTAAGATGATTGACCCATATCGCTTTGTTCTATTTTCCCAATTTTTCTCATCTCACTTTACAGATATATCGGACCATAATACGAGGGAAGAAACCAATGCTAGTAAACAGAGAGCCCCACCAACAAAGCGTCCACGACAGAAACTTGAAGAAATATCAGATGCTGAGAGACCTAACTGATGAAGATTTGATGGATGAACGTCTTATTAAAGGATAATGAACTGTTAAAAGACCTTTACCAAAAACACTGGGGAAAATCAGAGACCGTTTTCAAGAAAAGGGAAAATAAAAGACACGTATAATATTAAGCTAGTATCTCTAGATTTGGATTATTTGGCAAAGGTCGCTCTCGATGTGTTTGAGAAACAAGAAACAGCGTTTAAAATAAATGCCGCCTATGATATCTGAGGGAAACTCAGATATCATCACGCTTCCTCAAATAACAGATTGTTAAAAGCTCCCATGTTTGTTCAAAATAAGACAGACTTTGTAACCTTTCTAGGGGAACTTCTAAAGCAAGATTCGCTACAATATGCACGATCAGAACGTTCCTCGAGTAAATGGATCGGCGGGTCAAGTACCTTTTCCCGAGTACATTCAAGAGAACCGAGCAATCGTATCTTTGGCAAATGACCCCAACACGAAACACAAACAATATCAGGACAATGTGTGTTAGATGCTTGGCACTCCACCAGGGCTATCAACCCTGATAGGTTAGAACGCAAAACCAAGGAACTGTTCAATCAGTATAATGCACACTAAACCTGTAAGTCGATTTCAAGGTGTAAAACTCTCAGACCTCAGTACCCTAGAGGAGATTTTCAAAGTCAATATTGTTGTCTATGAACTTGTTGAAGCGTGTGTCGATGATGATGATGATGATGTAGATGTGGCAGATGATATTGAGAAAGTTGAATGTGTGGATGAAGTAAGGGGTGATGTCACAGATAGCTGTAATGACCATGACTCTTGTCACGATGACTCAAACCACAATCATTCGATGTAGTCATGGTAGTAGCCTGATTGATGCAGCGTAGTATTAACAAGTATGATCAGATGATAGTACCATGTACCTCAACAAGTATGAAACCCACTTTAGTTATATCACAAACCTTTCGAAATACAGCAAATCGTTCAAATGAAAGAAATGCCATAAACTATGGCAGTCAGGAAAGCAACTGGATCGACACGAAGCGACTTGTAAAGCAACGGGTAGGGGAGATGCGGGAGAGTTGAGCCATTTTTTATATTTTGTGTCACCATATGCGGAAGAAAAGTACAAACCTGTAAAAAATTAGTGTAAGATAAACTTTAGAGTGTTGTTTTTGTTGTGAAACAATAACCGTTGGGATAGCAGTTAAGGCTTATTTATACAAAAGGTTTGAAAAAAATTGGTAAAGTGGCTCAACTCTCCCTACAGTATGGGAGAGTTGAGCCACCATTACAGGAGAGTTGAACCAGCATGATAAGTCAATGGCTGGTGAAAAAACAAAATCATATTTTTTTCAACTTTTGATTTATTAATCCTTAAAGTAAATATGGTGCTCAATTGTTATTATCATGGCACAAAATAACATTTTCTCTCATTTATTATACATTTTTCACCTTTAGTCCAAAAATCAAAATGTTACTACATGTTTTCCCTATGCTCAACTCTCCCCATGACCAATGGCTCAACTCTCCTCATGGTGACCATTTTGTAAATAACCCAATCCTGTCTGGTGTAGAACTTTTGATAGTTTACAATAGTTCTCTAAAATAATGGTCAATATAGCCCCTTCAATAAACAAATTACCGCTATTATATTCTAAGTCTTGCTATGAGAAAAAAGACAAAACATTTATTTTTATTTTTTTCACTCAAAAGTGATTTTATTTTTTATTTTTTAGGTATCTTTGATACTGAGTACACATGACAGTAGAGTTTAACACTAAGAATGTCGTATTGATGCTATATAACAATATATGCCAATATAAATTTCAGTAAGTTACTACTTTTCGAGTTATAGGGGGTGGTTCAACTCTCCCGGTGGCTCAACTCTCCCGCATCTCCCCTACAACACATACCTATCCCGGAGGATATTACGTCACAAGCTTTGCCAAATGGAAGCTTATACCCATATCTTATTTTGAAAATTTTGGAAAAGATCTGTTAATCTTCAAAATGAATTTCGATAGCGAACATCTCTTTCCACCATTAAAGACTCCAGATTTCTATAGACAATTTGCAAAGAGCTGGCATGAGTCAAACGTGTTGTATAACTCACCAAATACTATAGCCTTATTTATGAAAAAATGGATAGACAGTAATATAGTTTACATTGGAGATATATGTACAAAAACCAGTTTCATGTCAGTTCAATCAATAATAAATAAACTGGGTTCTGTGATATATCTTCATGATTATAAAATTATACTGATAGCTTACCAAACCATGGCGAACCATTTTGAAGAGTCAAGACCATGAAGACAATGGTAATTGTAAAAAAGATGGAAATTCATTTCAATGGAATGGAGAACATTACACTCAATATAATCTGAATAAAATAACAAGCAAAATGGTTTATTCGATTATAATAGATAATAAGGCTTCTCAAGCAACTTGCGAAACTTTTTGGAATCGACGTACGTTTCCAGCGTCAGATTGAATGGAATGATATCTGGTCAAACCAAACAATTAACCTAACAAAGCATTTCAAGTTGGTGGAATTTAATTTCAAACTGTTACACAATATTTTACCATGTGGAACCCACCTACATAAATAGAATATGTCAAATTCAAATCTATGTATCGTATGCAATGTTCAAGATGATTATGAACATGTATTTACTTCATGTCACCTGTTAACGTGTTTTTGGACCGATATAGCCGAATTAATCTATAAAACGTTCAATCGAAACATTAATGTAAACTTCGAAACACTCATTCTGGGCTTCTAGATAAAGAGAGTACGAGATAACGATAATATACATGTCGTTAATACTCTACTTACTTTGGGAAAATACACAATTTTTAAAACGTGGTGTAAATTCAGAAACGACAAGAGCACATTTCTAAAAGTCAGAACGAACCTCTACATCATATTCAAAAAAGAGGTGAGACTCTATACTGAAATAGCAAAACATATCAAAGACCAAAAGTCTGTGTTGCTACAGCGTATTTGTGAAAAGCTGTGAAGCCAATACTGTACGTATGCACTGAATATTTGATATTTATTATTATGCTACCACTATAATTATACATGTATGATTTTCAAAGTACTATAAAAAAATCTTTAAGATAGTAAGAATATATTGTTTGAATTATATTAACTACATAATATGATTATTATTAATATGTTACTATGTACGAGTATATATATATATTACGTCTCTCCACCTTCAATCTTCGAGCTGCTCGAAGATGAAGGGATCAATATTCTTGAGGACATGAGATCCTTTCCGTTCAGAGCCGTTTATGATTTTGAGTGTTTGTTGAACAAATCTGTCTCATCACAATCCTCAGAGAAACTAACATGGGATGCCCAACATATCCCAGTCAGCGTATCTTTATGTAGTAACGTACCAAACTTTGAGACACACAAATGTTTCGTATCCGATAGTAACTCTCAAATTCTAGTTGATCAGTTGATGAATTACCTGATACAAATGAGTCAATATAGTAAAGCACTGATGTATGAGCTATGTCTACCCAGTTTTAAAGAACTAGACACCAGGATTGAAGCACTGACTCCCGACAAGCAAGATACATCGGACACTGGTAAAAAACAGCACACATATTTCGCACATTTGAAGAATTGCCTGGAAAAATACATTTCAGAACTCCCAGTACTAGGGTTCAACAGCGGCAAGTATGACATCAACGTCATCAAACCATATATCTATAATTTTCTGCAAACCAGTGATAAAATCCAGTTCATTGTCAAACGAAACCACACCATATGTGCACCCCGACCAACTGCTTCAAGTTTCTGGATGTTTCCAACTATCTTGCTCCAGGGTGTAGCTACGATATGTTCTTGAAGGCGTACGACTGTCAACGGAAGGGATTCTTCCCGTACGAATGGTTGGACTCGATAGAAAAGTTAAACACACCACAACTTCCACCGAAACAGGCATTTTTCAGTCAACTGAAAGGTGAAAATATATCAAGTTTGAAGAGAGAGAGAAGTATGAAGACCATGCGTGAATTTCTGGTTTGGTATAACAATCTTGACGTAGAGCCTTTCATTCAAGCCCATGGGAAAATGGATTCCTTCTACAGACACCGAGGTATTGGCACCTTCAAGGATGGGATTTCTGTTCCATTGATCAAACGCTTTTTTTCAGCCCTTTCTGGGGTCCCTAGAGGCCACATGCAGCAAGGGGCAGTGGCAGACATATCTGCTTAAAGTAGGTTACATCATAAATGATGATCCTGTGGTCAGATTGATCAAAAGGGTGCTATATGTGTGCATGGACCATGTCCAATAATGCGACATCGGCGTGTCTAGCCAAGGTGTACATGAAATGACACGGTACATGTGTACCACTCGGCTTGTCTAGTTCGTGCCGTGGATATTCGGATGATTTTGTACAAAATAAGGGATAGTTTAATTTTGGAAGACGATTTTATTACTTTTATGAACATGAATGTTGAGTTTCAAGTTTCGAGTTAAAACTTTTGAGTTCGAGTCCTGGTTCGAATATCGACTTCTAGCCAAAGATATTAGTACCGAGTTTCGAATTTACGTAATTCGAGGTATAATTTCGAGTTTCCAGTATCGAGTTGCAAACTTTTTGTGATTCGAGTTTGGAGTAAGCAAATCCGAGTTTCTGGTGAAAATGATTGAGTATTGAGTTTTTGAGTTAACGCTTTCGAGTTTCGAGTTACCACGATTCGAGTTTTGAAATTGGAGTTAGCTAATGTCGAGTTTTTAAATAACAAATTCAAATTTCGAGTTAAAATGTTGAGTTTTGAGTTTCGAGTAACACTTTCGAGTTTCGAGTTTAAAATATGAGTTTTTGTTTTTGAGTAAAATGTTGTGTTTTGAGTTTCGAGTTAACACTTTTGAGTTGACAAAATTAGAGTTTTGAGATTGAGTTTCGAGTTTAACAAATCCGAGTTGTACTTGCAGTATAGACTAACTACGCGTAATCATGCGGACAGCAAAGGCCTAAATCGTGGTACGCAGACGCGTCTCTGGCCGAATGTTATCTTTTGAAGGAAACTCCGACTATTCAACATCGGATGGCTGTCCATACGGGGATCCTTCTGTTGAACAATGAAATAGCACTCCAAAGATTGTTAAGGCAGTGCCACGCTGATGGAGTGTGGAGAATTAGTTTTAGGCGGGTATACGGGCTACTTACTGAATACGAAGTTGGAAAGTGTTATGTAGCATCAGTTACGGGCTCACTGTTCTTGCCTTAATGCTATATGCGAAGAAGATTCTGATCAACACAGTCAATAACTTTCTATTTTTTTAGTTTATAGAAGAAACAAAATACGATCAACACTCCGATGGAAATTACATCCTGATAATGTAGATAAATCTCTGGGCATTTATTTTAGTAGTACAAAACCAGTTAGTGAAATAGAGGACAATTGGCTTTCAAAAGTTAATATGATAAAGAATATCATTACAATATGGAATCAACGGGATTTGACTATTGTTGGCAAAATAATTATTGCAAAAAGCTTATTGGCGTCACAGCTATCTTATATATCAAGTGGCAGCGTTCGAAATAAGAAAAATATATTGGTCATCCACCGGATAACCTAGGTTCGGATTTTGGTCATCCGCCAATATTTTTGGTAATCCGCATTTTTTTCAGTGGCAAGCTCAAAAATGATATTTTAAGCGAGTCTTCATATACACATACATATGATTATTGACAACTCTGCACATTAACCTCTATGCTCCATAAACAACTTTCTCTTTATTTTAAAATCTCCTCTCTTTTAATTACTATTTTTCTTCAGTCACTTATTTGTTCTAGTCGTCACGTTCTTTCAGTACGTCTCTCAATAGGACGACCAGCTGTAAGCCCTGAAATGCATCCTGATGATCCTCTTCTTCACCTGTATCTCCCGACTCCATTGGATCTGTATCCAGGTCATCCTCATCTGACTCAGCATCAAGTTTCACAACTTCAGGGTCGGTGTCGTCCACTGTGTCAGTGTCATCCTTATTTACAGCTTCTAATGCATCCTGATGATCCTCTTATACATTCTCATCTCCCAACTCCATTGGATCTGTATCCAGGTCATCCTCATCCGACTCAGCCTCAAGTTCCATAACTGCAGGGTTAGCGTCGTCCGCTGTGTCAGTGTCATCTTCATTTGCAACTGCTAATGCATCCGGATGATCCTCTTCTTCACTTTTATCTTCCGACTCCATTGGATCTGTGTCCATGTTATCCTCGTCTGACGCAGCTTCAAGTTCCACAACTGCAACTGCAGGGTCGGTGTCGTCAGCTGTGTCATTGTCATCCTCATGTGCAGCTTCTAGGGTTGGTTCATTCGCGACCATGACTTGTTCTTTCAGTACGTCTCTCAATATGACGGTCAGGTCTATAGCCTCTAATGCATCCTGGTGATCCTTTTTTTTCATTTTCATCTCCCATCATGTTGGTCATCCGCCGGATGATCGGCCAAGAAAAACTGGTCATCCGCCGGTAGATTTGGTCATTTCGGATGACCGGATGACCGCTATTTCGAACGCTGCTGTACTGGAGATACCAGATAAGAATGTTAATGAACTCAACTCCACTTTCTTTAAATTCGTTTGGGGGTGGTATCGAAAAAATCAAAAGAAGAACAATGATTAGTGACTATCTGAAGGTGGATTGAAAATGGTACATCTGCCATCTTTCTTGAACTCGCTGAAAGTTTCGTGGATTAAACGGGTTACAAATGACTCGATAGCAATTTGGAAAAATATACCTTTACATGAATTTCATTTGAATGATTTGAAATTAAATATTCTAAAGTGTAACAGTAGCTATAGCAATTTAAATGAAAGATGTATAGCACAACTTAATAATATGTCAACATTCTATCACAACCTAATAGTAGTATGGCTGAGAACAAAGTCAGCTATGAATGTAGATGAAATAGATTATCCGAGTCAAGAAATTGTATGGAACAATGCGTGTGTTCAATGCTCTGGAAACACACTGTATTTTACAGATTGGATTAAAGCTGGGTTTGTCAGTATGTCAAGCTTATATGAAAATGATGCATTTCTATCCATGTCAGAAATAAGTAAGAACATTTAAAGGCCTGGAGGAATTATGCTACAATATATAACAGTAAAATCAGCAGTCCCAAAAAACTGGAAAAAAAGAATCAAGCCAAACAAAACTGTTAAACATACGATTGGTCTTATGATCAATTCTGCTTTCCTGCCAATAGAAAAATGTAATTCTAAAACTGTGCGTAGCATATTGACATCAAAAATAACAGTTAGACCAATAAGTGAACGTTTTTGGGAGACAAAATTCCCCAACTATGTTTTTCAGTGGAGTGATATATGGAGAAATGCAAAATGTTCAACAAAAGAAGCCAAACTGGTAACTATGAATTAGAAAATACTTTGCAATATTTATCCGACTAGAATCTTACTACTTAAAATGGGTAAAACTAACAATGATTTATGTGAAACATGTAACGAAAAAGAGTATCTGGAACATTTTTTCTTTCATTGCAAGAATATAAGAAAAGTATGGTTTGAAATTAATACAATACTCTCTGATGTAACAGGAAAAAAAGTAATAGTGTCTGTGACAGATATTCTTTTTGGTTATTTTAAGGGTAACACGAAATGTAATGCTGTAAGCAATACGATTATTTCTGTGGCCAAAATGTGCATTAGCAAGTTTAAATACGAAGCTCGTATTAGCCAATTTGCTGACGATACAACTCTTTTCTGCTCAACGAAAGAATCTCTTGATAGCATGTTGAAAATCATTAATACATTTGGATATTTTGCAGGACCAAAAATTAATGTGGAAAAAACTCAAGGTTTAGCATTTGGTCACTTTGTAAAACATAACTCTGTAAAATGGCCAACTGAAAAGGTTAAAAAAGGTTAAGTCGATCTCCTAGTGTTTATTTTGGACACAATATGATAGAATGTTACAAGAGCATTTGGCAAGAGAAAAAAGATCGACTAATTCAAATCTTGAACTCATGGTATCGAAGAAAGCTAACGCTGTATGGTAAAGCAACTATTATAAAATGTCTTGGTATATCCAATTTATCATTTTTCATGTCTTGTCTACCCGTTCCTGAAAACTTCACGAATTTTCAATTTCTTATGGAATAAAAAAACGGAGAAAATAAAGAGAAAGACTCTCATTCGAAATCACAATATGGGAGGAATAAAAATGTGTGATTTTAAATCTCAGTGTATAGCTTTGAAATGTATGGTTAAAACGTTATATGAATGATGATGATAGTAAATGGAAATTTCTTTTTAAACGTTATTTAAATGCTCATGGTTCAAACTTTTTAATCTTAAATATGAATTTTGTGGAGGCAAAGAATGCCCCATCGCTAATTGGTCTCCCATTTATTTTATTCAGATTTGGTAAAAGCATGGCATAATCTAGATAATGATTATAGAAACTTACCAATCAACGACTCATTAAGTGTTAACTTGGATGCCTAGTAGTCAACATCTATTACTGGCATTGTGCTATAATTACAGTGGTGGACTTGTTTAGTTCATTATCTTATTTATAGTTCTTAACACTTCGTTGTTTATATTTTGTCCCTGATGAAGGGTGGTATATCCACTTGAAACGTCGGTCTTTATTGTTACCATATATCCTGAGTAGTCTCAGATATATCTTTGTTGTTTTATTGCACAGCAATTTTCATTGCTTGTCCCAGTGCATTTCCGTTTGTTTTGATTTTTTGTTATTTATCTGTTTTATCGCGTTATTCTCCCTTGTTATTACCTGTTTCCCCACACCCTGTTGGTATATCTTGCTTTTACTCTTAGCATTTTTATATTTTCGAGATATCCTCTTGTATCAGTTTTCTGATCCTTGGTGTGTTTTGTTCCTGGTTCCGTTGGATTCATCTTTTTACATTTTAGACTCATTAAGAGTGAATTTTTTCTAAGTTGACAAACTTTTGGACACACATTTTTTTAGATTTTGCCTAAAGTTTGGGAGGTGAAAGACATTTAGTAGTTATGTAAAAAAATGGTATTAACAAAATCAGCAACCCTCTGTGGTCATGGTAACGAGCCGATCTTGTTTTAGGTCATTTTAGGGAAAGATTCTCCTAATTATACTGATTTTAGCAACAAAAAAAGGAAAAGTTTGGCAGAACCCTACACCAAGGTGGTACATTTTTTGCCCAAACTGACTTCATGAATGACTTGCCCTATCTCTGGTCTAACAAACCAACCGATTTAGATAAGTCACTGTTGCCATATTGATACCCTGTTGCCATGCTCAAATATCACATTTTGAGGAAGTTGAAAAAGTCAGATATTACTAACCGACTTCAGGTTGCTACAGTTCCCCTCGAGGTGATTTGTTTTTCTTTGTGCTCTGTTTTTATAACAAGGACCTAATACCCTTTGAGCTAATTCAAGAAAAAAAATGGGGAAACCCGGCACTTACGAATCACGTGACCTGAAGTCACATGATCCAATTTACGGGAAATTGCATAGCCGGGTATATATGGGGGGTTACCGTGCACCCCCAGGACTCCCCAAACAACTTTTTTTTAACTTCCTTTGATTGTCCTAAAACATATTCAGTATGATACCAGCATGATATTAGTATGCTAAGGGGTTATTCAAGATGGCGTCGAAAATGGCCACCAAAAGGTCAAATTTCCTAAAATGACATTATATCAATCATAATCGGGATCAAAATGTACGGTGAAAGTATAGTTTTAATAGTGGGACGTATGTATTAGACAACTAGGAACTCATATCGAGTACTTTTGCTTTGTTAACATACCTAAATCCAAGATGGCCGCCAAAATGGCTGCCAAAAATGATAAAATTCCATACATTTGGCATATATCAGCCCAACATGTATGATCAGAGTATCGTTTTAACAATGGGATGAGTGTGTTAGACCCTAGAAGCTGACATGCGGCATTTTTGCTTTGTTTAAAAATCTTAAATCCAAAATGGCCGCCAGAATGATGGCCAAAATTGGTCAAAAGTCCATACAATGACATAATATTATCAAAATGAATGATGAAAATATAGTTTTTAACAATGGGATGTATTTATTATATCACTAGTAACTCATATCCAGTATTTTTGCTTTGTTAACATATTTATATCCAAAATGGCTGCCAAAATGAGTCCCAAAATGGCTGCTTAAAATGTCAAATTCCATAAGATAAGGATAATAACAACCAGAATGTATGATGAACATATATCAATTCAATTCAATTCAATTTATTATAAAATAACATCGTGGCCAAAGGCCAAATTGCGTATTTTTTACAATATAAAAACATATAATATTATCATCAAAAATACATATAAATACATGATAAAACAGCGATAACATATAAAATACATAATTATGATTGCAAATCCCCACACAAAAAATATTAAAGAATCCAATCACACACATTTACAAGCAAATGAAACAAACATCCTCACACCACAAGTGTACACTCACCCCTCCACACATAAACCCCCTATAACACACAATTCGACAACACATGTATCCACAGCATGCACTCATACACAAACTCACAAGCCCACCCACCAAACAACATTGCACATGAAAAGTACTATTTGCCCCCCCCCCCCCCCCCCCCCCCCCCCCCCCCCCCATAAAGACCTAAAAATTGCACATTATCAAATAATCACAACATGTAAATGTTAACAGTACATCAAAAACTCAATACATGTATACTGGGCAGTAAAATGAATTGTACAAAAGATTGACAACCAAAAAAAGAAAATGGCACACATAAACCGCCTTTACCACACAAAATGAAAACACATGTAACCACTAAGCATGCACTCATACACAAAATCACAATACATGTATACTCGGCAGTCACCTAAAATGAATTGTTCAAAAGATTGACAAAATAAGGCACAGGGCTGTTCTGATATAGTTTTAACAATAGGATGTATGTATTGTATTAGACCCCAAGTAACTCATATCCAGTATTTTTGCTTTGTTAACATACTTAAATCCAAAATGGCCGCCAGAATGATGGTCAAAATTCCTTAAATTGACATAATATTAACCAAGATGTATGATGAAAATATAGTTTTTAACAATGAGATGTATGTATTATTTCACTAGTAACTCATATCCAGTATGTATGCTTTGTTAACATACTTAGAATACAAAATGGCTGCCAAAATAGGTCCCAAAATGACTGCAAAAATGGGTCCCAAAATGACTGCAAAAATGGGTCCCAAAATGACTGCAAAAACTGGTCAAATTCCATAAAATAGGATGATATCAACCAGAATGTACAATGAAAATATAGTTTTAACAATGAGATGTATGTATTAGACCACTAGTAACTACTATCCAGTATTGTTGCTTTGTAGTACTTTAAAGCCAAAATTGCCGCCAAAATGGTCTTTGTAAATGTAAAAATAGTCTATAAGTGTGTATTTTGTATCACATTCACCAAATGATATGTTCTAATATGACACTAACAATAAATTAATACTGCTTCGCAGGTATTTTAACCTTTGGCCGACATCTTAGATGTTTTAAAATACTCAGACTAGATACAGCCCCTAGGCTTTATCATTATAGTGAATGTTATCCCATTAGATTTGGGATATTGGTATTACATAGTATGGTCATTTACAATACAACGCAATTTGTTTAGGTCATTTAACATCAACTTAACCATTTGACAGCCATTTTGGAAACTGAAACAGAATACAAAATTGTCACAGAGGTGGGTCTTATATCTAAATGCAATAGCTTAGCAGTTTAGAACATACTATTTGGCAAATGTGATGCAAAATACACACTCATATCAAAGCATAAATACTGGATATGAGTTACTTGGGGTCTAATATATACATAATACATCCCATTGTTAAAACTAAATTGTCATCATACATTCTGGTCGTTATTATTATATCTTATGGAATTTGACAAAATTAAGCAGCCATTTTGGGACTCATATTGCAGCCATTTTGGATTTTAAGTATGTTAACAAAGTAAAAAAAACTGGATGAGTTACTAGTGATATAATAAATGCATCCCATTGTTAAAAACCTATATATTTCCATCATTCATTTTATTAATATTATGTCATTTTATGGACTTTTGACCAATTTTGGCCATCATTCTGGCGGCCATTTTGGATTTAAGATTTGTAAACAAAGCAAAAATGCAGCATATGAGCTTCTAGGGATCTAACACTTACACCCCATTGTTAAAACTATACTCTGATCATACATGCTGGGCTGACATATGCCAAATGTATGGAATTTTAGCATTTTTGGCTGCCATTTTGGCGGCCATCTTGGATTTAGGTATATTAACAAAGCAAATGTACTCGATATAAGTGGTCTAATACATACGTCCCACTATTAAAACTATACTTTCACCATACATTTTGATCCCGATTTTGATTGATATAATATAATTTCAGGAAATTTGACCTTTTGGCGGCCATTTTCGACGCCATCTTGAATAACCCCTTAGCATACCAAAATCATTTTGGTAACATACTGAATATGTTTTAGGACAATGAAAGGAAGTTTAAAAAAAGTTGTTTGGGGAGTCCTGGGGTGCACGGTAACCCCCCATATATACTCGGCTATGCAATTTCCCGTAAATTGGATCATGTGACTTCAGGTCACGTGATACGCAAGTGCCGGGTTTCCCCATTTTTTTTCTTGAATCAACTCAAAGAGTATTAGGTCTTTGTTATATAAACAAAGTACAAAGAAAAACAAATCACCTCGAGGGGAACTGTAGCTACCCGAAGTCGGTTAGTAATATCTGACTTTTTCAACTTCCTCAAAATGTGATATTTGAACATGGCAACAGGGTATCAATATGGCAACACTGACTTATCTAAATCAGTTGGTTTGTTAGACCAGAGATGGGGCAACTCATTCATGAAGTCAGTTTGGGCAAAAAATGTACCACCTTGGTGTAGGGTTCTGCCAAACTTTTACTTTTTTTGTTGCTGAAATCAGTATAATTAGGAGAATTTCCCCCTAAAATGACCTAAAACAAGATAGGCTCGTTACCATGGCAACAGAGGGTTGCTGAATCTTTTAATACCATTTTTTTACATAACTACTAAACTAAATGTCTTTCACCTCCCAAACTTTAGGCAAAATCTAAAAAATGTGTGTCCAAAAGTTTGTCAACTTAGAAAAAATTCACTCTTAAGGGTCAAAAGTCATATTATATGGGGAAATGAACTGATCATGCGCAATGGCAAGACCTTGTATTTCAAACACTGGATTGATAGTGATATAATATTATACCATTGACCTTATAAATAATGATGGTATCTTTTCCACTACATATGGTCGAATCCAACGAAAAGTGTCCACGGCTAGATTTTTAGGGTCCAGTTTCAAAATGCTTCGATCTCTTATTCCTTTTATTCCCACTCAAAGTCAACATATCAAGCTTGTATGGAAAAAAAGTTCCATCACTAATCTCTCCAATTGACCACGTGGCGGAATGATGAAGTTGAAGGTACACTTCTCAATGTTACCTACAAATACAAGTACCATATTTTGATTAAGTGATGATTATTCCACCTATTTACATATTTCATTCAAATTTGTGATTGTATTGTATTCAGAAGATGAATGCTGATAGAAAGTGATTATATTTGTCCAGGTACTCATTTTGTTTTACATTTTAGATTCACACAGTTAGGTAGCATTTTCAGGCTCTCAATACTTTGAAACATGAGGTTGAGTCACTTGGTGTACTTTCACCAAGATGATTTTAATGAACATTTGTTTTCATGTACCTCAAAGAGGGGGAATTACCCTTTCTGTAAAATTTAGAATTTTGAGCATGCGCCCAAAACCTAAGTACATAGAGGAATGTGGAAATTTGGTATTCGAAGGTAACAGTTAATGTATACGTAGGTAAGAGAAGTAAAGTTGTAATAAATTAATGTTCTACTTAATCTATGTTACATTTTGGGGTGAAATAATCATGCAGGGTTGTTAACAATATTTGGTTTTTTAAATAGACATGTTACAACATGTTTAAATCCTAATATTATGAACATATTCCCAGGAGTTTACTTTAAATAGATACTAGAATATTAATTTAATGTTGAAAAAATATACAATATCTAACTGTCAGTTGTAATTTTGAATAGGTTTATTAAGAACAAAATATCAGGCAACATTTTAAAGCATTCCTATAAGAGAAAAACATGTTAAGACTTAAAACACGGTAGCTTACATTGCAATAATCAAAGTATTCGTAGGTAACACATTTTGTTCTCAACTTCAACTTAGTTGACTAAGAACAGTTGGATTCGTTGATTTAACATAGGTTTAAGGGCAAACTTGTACTCGACGTAGTTGTTTATGCCCCGGGGGGGGCCAGTCAAACATAATGTTGTACACATGCGTGACCAAAAAAACGCGTAAAAAGGGGTGTTTTTTCAGTGTTGGACGCGTCACGCGCGTGACGTGTTAAGGGTATCAAAAATGCTGATTTTCAAGAAAAAGGGTGGCTTAAAATCCCGGCTTAAAATATAACAGGTCGAACGTGTTTAAGGTAACTTATTTTGTTCCCCGTTAAATAGACAAAACTTGTTTAGGGGTCATATTCTGGCAAGAACTTGTTTAGGGGTCAAAATTTGCAAGGAAAGAGCGCGCTAAAAACTTGTTTAGGGGGTAATTTTGCTTGCAGGGTAAAACTTGTTTAGGGGGTGTCTGGAAAAAATTTGGTCACGCATGTGTACACCATTATGTTTGACTGGCCCCCCGGGGTTTATGCCCTGAATCGCGTGCGAGGGGGAATGTCGTATCAAAATGGTGTGTTATTTGACTTTATAAAGTATATTTAAGAATGTGCACTCAGCGCTGCTTTTACAAATCAATCAGAATTGCGTAATATTCAACATTTGAATAGAACAGCAAGATTAACCAATAAAAGAAAACACCCTAAGCATCAATAACCTCACTAGTGATAGACATACTGTTATTATTCTTGATCCCCTAATTTGGTTAAGGCATATTGAATAGAATTAACCTTTTACACATGATAATTATGGCAAAAAATGTTTTATTATGCTAACGTATCTGATCATCCAATTTTGTTAGTGTCTTTCTTGCTTGACTTGTCAATTATTAAGAATGTGCGTTTAACTTCTACAAAACAGTCAGAAGTGTGTATAGGGGAGACGTCAAAACTCGACCGCCCGTTGACTGCCGGTTACGGGCGGTTCCGCCCGGTTCTTTCAGGTCAAATGTTTTACTGGTATATGAATATTCGCGCATGCAACACTGAACAACCGCCGGTTGACTTAATGCTGTAATCTGACCAATTTACACTATCAATCTGTTACTTTGCGGTCATAATAGCTCTCTCTATAATCGTTCTATAAAAAACAAACATTCATAGACTTTCGGTATTGATTTTAAAAAGTTAATTGAGCTATAAACAGATTGAAAAAGCCAACCCCAGCGAAAATCAATAGCTGTATTGTACTGGTTGTCAACTGAGACTTTTAAGTCTTAAAAGAGCCCATTACTTCAAGATGTTATTGCTCACGTGTGTGACGAGGCACTTTCAACCGGTCGTGTTCACCAGAGTGTTACTATTTGACCTCATTATGTGTGTATATTATAACAGACGACACGTTTTGTGAGAACCGAACGGAACCGGCCGTAACCGGCGGTTGCCGGGCGGTCGAGTTTTGACGTGATCCCTAAGTATATTTAATATCTGATTTAAGGCAAGATTATGACAACATACATATCGTACTGGGTTAAAATTTCGTAATGGTATAGTCAAACAATCAATTAATTCGCTAGTAATAATAATATTATTACTGATCTAATTTGGTAAAAAGCATGTTCATCATTAAAACTAAACATGATAAAAATTAAGCACATACATGTAGACACCTTTTAATTAAGAAACATCTGATCATTCAGCCTTGTAATCTCTACTTAACAAGTTTAGTGGTTCTTGTTGTATTCTGTGTGTAGTTAGTTCTTCAGGTCTCTAATATCGCGAGGATGAATTATATCTAATAGAACATAATTACTCTTTGTTTATTATATGGTCACATTTATTAAGTTGGGACCCTATTGCGTCACATGCATACATTTGACAAAAAGTACATGTGATAATGCTCTAAGCCTAATAACTCAAAAAGTATACATCCAAAGTGTGCAAAAGTATACATTGTTAGAAAGCTGAGATATCTAGAAATGTGAATATTTAGTGTTTGTTCCAGTATACAGGGTGACTTAGGAAATATATAGGGTGTAACAAAAGAAATATTACTATGAAATATAATTTACTGTATGCCTCCTAATTTAAACATAGTGCATTGAAATAAATATTGAACCCCAGATTTGAGAAGCCAAAGGCAAGGCCCTTCCGGTCATATATTATTTGTAGGGGTTAATTAACTGTCAAACGAAAATACAGGGTGATCAAAATGTGTCAGTTTTCACATAAACAACTATATATTCTGTGTGGACGTTATGACAAAAATGTATATAAATGTTGTTTGTTCAAAAGAAACACTTAAAATGAA
This sequence comes from Ophiura sarsii, assembly GCA_035610835.1. NCBI lineage: Eukaryota > Metazoa > Echinodermata > Ophiuroidea > Amphilepidida > Ophiuridae > Ophiura > Ophiura sarsii. Next base: position 11,535,406 of record CM069459.1, on the reverse strand, counting down.
GTTTATAAACATACCTTTCATACCTTTCTGGTAGAAAGGTACAATTCGTTCAAATTTGATTATACAGGGTAAATGAATAAAAAAATAAATCCGGCTGATTACTTACAACCTCATTTCTGTATTATGAATTGATTACAATGTTATGCATTGCATTAATTGCACTGACATCTTGCTGACATACATAGTTAAGTCTGTTGATCTATAGAAATTAGCATTGGATATTGAACAATTTGAAAATGATATACTAGTAGGGTGACGGAGATGGATGTTAATCCTCAACACTAAAAAGTGATATTATTGTGCGGATTTGGTGGATAAAATAAGCACTTTCTAGGTAATTAGTATCAATATAATTAACAAAGATTATCTAAAATATTAAGACACATTCAACATAAGGTCCAACTTCATTCAAACACTGCAGAGGATATTGCCCCCCCCCCCCCCCCCACCCAGTTACCATTTTAAATTGGTAATAATCTGCCATTAATACATTTCAGATGTTATTTGTTGTATGTAATTAATTAGTAATATTAATTAATTGTGAATGTCATTAACACTAATTAAGGTTTGGTAATTACAATAATGATTACACAAAATAGTAATTCAATGAACTAATATACACAAGATTTAATCATTTATTTTGCCCATCACATTGGAAATACATAGCATGCATCCTCACCCGCATGCATCCTCACCGCCTCCACCCTGACTAATTGTAGTTATAGTAATTAATCTCAACTTGATTTATACTTTTTCTTATAGATACTATTAAAGCAATAAGTTATCTTCCAAATGAGACTAAATATACTCAATTGTGATGTATGGTTTGAAAAATATAAGCATTTGAATGGCAAATGAGCGAAAAAATGTTGCCCATCCCATTGGAAATACATAGTGTGCATCCTCACCCGCGTGCATCCTCACCCGCGTGCATCCTCACCCGCTTCCACCCTGACTAATTGTAATTAACGAGCTATAGTAATTAATCTCAACTTGATTTATACATTTTTCTTATAGATACTATTAAAGAAATAAATTATCTTCCAAATGAGACTAAATATACTCAATTGTGAAGTATGGTTTGAAAAATATAAGCATTTGAATGGCAAATAAGCGAAAAAATGTGACAAGTCCACCATTTTTAGGGTCCCAACTTAAGAAATGTGACCATATAGGACATTCTAGAATGTTAAGAATGAACGTTTCAGTTTCCGTGTGAATCCAAAGTATTGGATCGAATCAACTATTGAATAGTTCACCGAGCCATCTTTAATCAGAAAGCGAGCGGTTTCCTTTAAGCAAACAGTTTGATTTGCCTGTAACTCATAGTCTTGAATGTCAGGTTATCTGTTTTAAGCAATGAAACAACCGGTTGCCTTCCTCAATTTGTTCTAAATAAAGGAGGCAAGTGGAAGATATCATTTTGAACAGCTGTTTTAAACACGAAAGCCAGATCGCTTTTTGATTCATTTAATATATACTTAATATAAATTTCATATGAGACCTTATATAATATTAGGCATAGCACAATGCACACACACAGAGTCTGCCACTGGGAGCATTACACCAGTGAACAACAACATATGAAGAGCTGTGTTGCATAAAGGCCTACATCCACTTCTACCTGTTACTCATTTTGCATTATTGAATGGATGGCTATTCGCGATGTGGAATGTAGTTTGTATTGTTGCCTCAATTGGTGTGCATGGATGCACTAATCCAAGTCATGAAGACAGCCATACAATATTTTGATTAATTAATCATGCAAAATGAGTAACATGTAGGAGTGGTCTGTAAGCCTATATGCAAAACAATCTTTTCATATAATGTATGCAGCTCCACTTTGAAAAACATCCCTATATACAATTAATTATCCTCACATAAGGCACTCCCTGTAGGGCAGTGAGCTTGCCATATATGGTAGTCATGACCTTGGACTATATAACCTTGATCAAGGTATAAATACTTATCATCAGGTTTTTTAGTTATGACTGTTTTTACCAATTTTTGAAATTGGCTCTGAACTTGAATATATTGGGCCGATTTAAATCAACCTAACCTGAGATATTGTACTAAACACTTCAATCAATTTAGTGATATGCTCAGTTGTTGGATCCTTTGAGTGACTCGTGTGAGGAAAAGACTGAGAATTTAAATATGGGTATTTAAGAAATGGAAAAGCTTGTTTAATTTCTAAATCCATCAATATTTGTCAATCAAATTTGGTATACATGTTAGATATCTATTACCGATCACTCTTATGATGGGAAAAAAATTGTCGGACATTGCTCATTTGCATATCAATGACTTGAATAGATAATTAGCTAATTTGCATATTTAATGAGCTTATGAAACTAAATTATAGTTTAAAAGATTGGGTATCGTACAGTTAGCCATAATACCAAGTTTGATTGCAATACACCATTCACATCTGGATTTATATCATTTACGCATATTTACACATAGCTGGACTTAGTCACTTTTTTGATTGCAGTCAGTAAAACTGGTCAAAATGACCAATTTCACTAGGTTCACTAGATTTCACTAGGTTATTTTAGCTTAATGCAATATAATTTTACCATTTTTTAAATTTAACATGGTATATAGATATTCAATTGTTAAAGAAATATGTGTAAATGGTGTTTTGAATGTTACATTATTAACAAATTGAGCTCTCTAAATCCTGATAAATTATATTTGTGTGCATTGTTACTGTTTTTGGCAGGTTTTCGGCCATTTTCCGAGTGTCTCAAAACACCGTACCACAAGAATGCATTGACCGATTGTCATAATTCTTTTTGGAAAATAAATCTTTCATTGCAATCTTTCATTTGAATCCAATTTTGTACATGTCTCAATCATTTGTATGTTATGTGTGCTAGAAGTCTAGAACATTTAAATATTTTGCCTTTCAGTCCACAACGGAATAAAGCACATACAACTTTCAGCAAGACATTCAGTTGTCAGATTAGAATTAAGATATAATTTCCTAGTTTGGAATTTGTATCATTCTAAATGTCGTACATAGTCAGTTTTTATCGAGTTCCAACCGGAGGAAGATTCCGTTTGACACAGAATCACCAATATGATATATTTTGTCAGATGTAGACAAAATAGGAATTTTATGTTTAGAAATTCAATGTTGTTTGATTTAACAACACTAATCTAATAAGTTTTGCCACGACAGAGATATTGTCGGGCATGTGCCTTTCATTATGATTTTCTTTTAAAATCAACCACTGCTTAGTTCAATTTCACTAAGTAATAAATGTCGGAAACATTATTCATGAGCAATTTTTGATTTGAGACTGAAATCAGTTAGGCCTACCTTTGATTCCCTCCCACCTTTAAAAATAAAGGAAAAGGTTTTACTAAATTTCTTGTTCACTTAAAATACGTTTCGGTGACATTACACAACTTGCAGCAATGAAGCAAGTTATTTTATATTTGTTACACATGAATTCCATTTTCAAATACAACTACAATAATGGCCAATATTATGTACCTCAGTAGTCACTGCTCCGCAATTCCAGGGGAAATTGGTTAACTACACATACATCATATCGACAAGCTGGTTTAAAACAATATTACGCACCAAACCATATTATCCCCGTCTTATACATTCCTACTTAATATTTACATAATATTAGGTGCGAATGAAAGCGACAAACAATACAGAAATTGTACCATGCTCATTAACTAATATATAAGTTACCTACGAATACAAAATGGAATATGAAAATATTGATTATGAAACCGAAATTTCATGGATGTTATGACTAAATGTACCCATTTTAAGACGATCAACGTGTAATCTATGGATATAAATATCATTCATTCACTCTAACACCAGCAAAAAATATGGTTTTTTTACCCATGACATTTGTAGTGAGTATAAGAATGACTTCAAATCTACCATTCTTAATCCACCTTGGTCATAATTTAATATATTGTTATTATGTTATATAACTATGTATAGAATATAGATGAATGAAGAAAGAAAGAAGAAGAAAAAAAAAGGAAAAAAAGGTTTAAATACGGAAAGCATCAAAATGTTGTTGCATTATTATTGCATGAGCTCAGAGTTAGACAACTGACATAAATGTAGCTTGTAGTCATATTAATATACAATTTAATAAATTATTATGCAACATTAGCATGATGTATATTGTAATCAGTTTTAAGGATAGATCAAGTAAGTGTTTATAATGATGAATAGAAATTATGCTATGTTAATGTAAAAGATTGAATGTATATGTACAATGTAATATTGATAAGTGGCGATAAATAAATACAAAAGATTTAAAAAAAGTAATATATGCAATGTAAACATGTAATTGATATAAAATGTAACCATGTGAAAATTATGTGAACATGAATGTAAACATGCCGAAAAGCATATGAAAATGTGTAAACAAGCTGAAAAGCATATGCAAATGTGCTATATATGATATGCAATGTAAACATGCTGAAAAGCATATGAAAATGTGTTATGTAATGATATGCAATGTAAACATGACGAAAAGCATACTTTATGAAAAAAGGAAATTGATATGTAAACAGGTAAACATGCCGAAAAGCATATGAAAATGTGTAAACATGCTGAAAAGCGTATGAAAATGAGCTATACATGATATACAATGTAAACATGCTGAAAAGCATACAAAAATATGTTATGTAATGATATATGCAAACATGTTGACAAGCATATGAACATTGTTATATACGTAATTGATAAAATGTAACCATGTGAAAATTATGTGAACATGAATGTAAACATGCTGAAAATCATATGAAAATGTGTAAACATGCTGAAAAGCATATGAAAATGTGCTATATATGATATGCAATGTTAACATGCTAAAAAAGCATATGAAAATGTTATGTAATGTTATGCAATGTAAACATGATATATGTAATTTATATGAAATGTAAACATAATGAAACTATGAAATGTGAAAATTATGTGAACATGAATGTAAACATGCCGAAAAGCATAGGAAAATGTGTAATGAAAATATGCTATACATGATGAAAAGTATATGAATGTGTTATAAGGCCTACATGCATTTGATATGAAATGTAAACATGATGAAACTATGAAATGTGAAAATTATGCGAACATGAATGTAAACATGCCGAAAAGCATATGAAAATGTAAACATGCTGAAAAGCATATGAAAATGTGTTATACATGTAACGATAATGCAATGAAAACATGATGAAACTATGTGAAATGTGAAAGTTATGTAGTAATAAACAATAAAAGATTTAAAAAAACCCACTCCGATGACTACATGAGGGTTGATACGGCTCCGCAAAGAAATATTACCATCGGCGCCTTACCAACCGCGAATTAAGCTGTGACCCGCGCTTAGCTAGTTTCTATAGTTTTTCTAGTTTATATTTCTTTATAATTGCCCAAATCTGGCATCCGTAGCTATTCTACCTTTCATGTTATAACAAAATGACAAATTCGGGTGTTGAACCAACATTTATGCAAATGTCATGCACATTAGATGGAAATGCATATTTCTACGCACGCACCAATTTATTGCCAAATTAGCTGGTATATAGTTACTTTTAGAAAAATCACAAGGATGATCCTATTTAGGCTACTACCTTCATAACTTTATTGTTTTCAACGGCCGATATTTAACAAATCTGCACGTAAAATAAATTGTACATAAAATAAGCTGTTTTCTTTTTTTTTAAAGTGTGTTTCTTCTAAGTTGAAATCGTTGTAATAGGCTCTTTGAACGTGTGCGTAATAACCGCGTAATTTAAATATTCAGTGTGTCTATACTTCAAACGGATATCTCTGTATGTAGCGATTTGACGCGTTCCAACATAATTCCATATAATTCAATATGGTTTTCTCATTGAACTGACATGAGCAGGAACAAACACATCATGATACTATCACTATATCATTTTAGTGTATTCAGATTAATCAACAATGTTATTGATACACCTGTTCAAAACTCCCGCCAACAGACACGCTACTATTTCCATGGCTATACAAAAGTGGCATTATCGGATTAAGCTAGGATGATGCTCTCTAATAGGATTTAAATAACAATCAATGTTAAAGATCGGCAGTGTGATTAGAGCTTTAATATTCATGGATCATTGTTATTCTGATTGTATCTACGAGGGTCATTCAATAAGTTCTACCTCCTACCTCATAACTTTGCTGTTATATAAGCCAGTCATATGAAATATGCCACAATTGTAGCTTTGTATCTCAGCTAGTAAATTAGTATGAGTACTGATTGTACTTTTCTGGAGATGTAGTGAAAACCAATGTTCCATTTAGTGCGACGGAAACGGATAAGAAATAGCCAAATGTCTCCTAAGTGCTATTCATTTGGCCAATTCTAAGAGACAAAACGTACCATAGGTCAATTAAAAATGCTAACTTACAGATATCTCTTGAACAGAATTATAAACAATAAAAGTCACTGATTTCTTGGAGAAAAATGCCCTCTAATTAACCAGAACCAGACAAGGACAGCCATTTGTTTTAATTATACACCAGAGAACCGCTGCAAACGGCAAATATGCTTTTCATTAGAACTAATAGATCTTCAATGTACAGGACTAATGGAGGGATTACAAGTATCTCTAAGTGATAATTTTCTACCACTGACTACCTGATTGACTATTATAAAGGTTACATATAAGGAAACTAATAAAGTGACTATCATGTTAAGATTTAACATTCGAGACATCACTGTGGCTTGACTTGTAACAACATTTGACTGAATAGCAGTATTCCAGTATGCTTAAGTACATTCTAGTTGATATCATACTATTTGCAAGCCTACAAATGTTAATATTTAATACCAACCATCGAACATTGATAATACAGTATTATATTCAGAAATCATCCATTTAATCATACAATACGGAGAGAAAACCTAAATAAAAAAATTCTTTAGTGTAATTTTTCGTGTCCATTGTCCAACATTTCTTGCTGGCTTTGATTGCATCATACCAAAAGTAAAACCGATATCAGTTATCATTTACTACAAATGTGTAGCTATGATTTAGAGCTATAATCTTGACAAATGTCATGAGGCTGACATTCATATTAGTGATATTATAAGTGATGAGGTAGAACTTATTGAATAACCCTACTATCTCTTTTGTTTGGTAATATAATACCTTTCGTGCACTAGCTCTGTACTCTACGCAAAGAACGTTATGAAAACGTTTTGAGAAGGTACTAGTAACGCAGACAGCGATTTATAAGCGCAATACAAGCGCTGGCTTGATCGCAGCAGAGCGTAAACAAGCGCGGCGCTTTGTGTTGCGCTCAAGGGCGATCATGGGGACCCTACCCCGCTCTAGGTGGTGTCCACTGCGCCCCCAATCGGTTCTTAGATATCTTACTGCGTTTAGCATGGCGTTTTGATACTTTTTGATACTTTTTTCAGCGCAACGAGAGCGCAAAGCCTGATCGCCGTATGTGTGACAAGGGTATTAGTAACGAGGAGGCATTCAGAACCACTCAATAAATAATCAATAATTATGCAAATTAGGTGTCCCTGATTTCATAGATCAAGTAGTTTGGATTTGGCGATATTATCTAGCTAATGTTTAATACCCCTGTCACACATATGGCGATCAGGCCAGCGATTGCACTGCGCTCAAAAAAGTATCAACATATGAATAACACGCAGTAAGAGCGCGGAAAACTGTCCGAAATTTTTCTTTTGATACAAGGTTACTAAAACCCTTTCACATTCTGCTGCGATCAGGCCGGCGCTTGGATTACGCTGAAACATTATCAAAACGCCAAGCCAAGCATATCAAGATCTTCATGAACCCCTCGGTGACGCAGTGGGAACTGGCTCGGACGTGAGAGGGTCGTGAGAGGATCCCCATGGTCACCCTTGATCGCAAGTGCACCGCGCTTGTTTTGTGCATGCACAAAACAAGCGTGGAGGTTCGGCGTTCTGTTCAGAGCGCTGTAATGACTCAGTAATTAAAAGCGAGCGACGTGAGCGTCCCGTTGACGTAGCAAAGACGCATACATACTACTTGTCCTCTGCGACTGTAGTTAGATCAATGAGGCGCTCACTACGTGTCTTTCCCGACCTTATTACGCTCAATACGTCTCTCCCCTGTCTGTTTCTGCGCTGTCAGGAGACAATCAAATTTTATAAGCCAAACATAATCTGCCAAATCTTGTTCATGAATATCGTTTCAGAGGTGTTTTAATTTTTGTAAACATGGGATGCTGTAATCTAGATTAACAGATTATAATATGTCATACAAATTAACATGGGATTGTTTCAATCTTAATCCCATGTATATTTGTATATACTTCTACATGTGTATTGGGTGCTCTGCCACAACTATCACTTGTAGTAGGTGTGACAACTCCATATAGTTGCTGGGTCTCAGACACAGCTTTAAGTTGGCCTTTGTTTACACACGGCGCTCTTGATCAAGATTTTGACAGCTATTACTTAATCACGAATGCAATGGTCTCAACATAATGGGTACAAACAGGCTACGTATGAACTTTGCGCTGTTTCAGTTAAATGAGGGATGAATGGATCAGCCAGTCTCCGGGTCAACGCACTTTGGTGCTGGCTCGCTGCATATTATAAGTTTGCCATATGTTTACACACGGGTATTCTTGATCAACTTTTTGACAGCTATTACTTAATCACGAATGCAATGGCCTGAACATATGGGTACAAACAGGCTACTTATGAACTTTGCGTTGATGCAGTTAAATGAGGGATGAATGGATCAGTTAGTCTCTGGGTCAACGCACTGTGGTCAACGCTAGTTTGGCTCGCTGCTTTTATTTATTGTCTTGACCACGTGTGTGTGAACAGTGACTGGCGTGCGTGAATGGCTTGTCGATTCATCGGACGCTCATTGGCTATAAACCCAAGGTTCAATATGAATATTTATATACTGGACCCCATCGCAGTTCTCGGGATATTTAATGATTTTATATTATATTATGAGCATTTATTGGATATTTGTTCTTGGAATGACAACATTAATTTAGAAGATAATTATTAAGCAACCTTTATATTAAAAATTGATATAGGAGATAGTAATAATATTATCAAGTAACTTTGAAAAAGGGGAGATCGAGTACGCCCCCCCCCACCCCCTCCCCCCCATCCCCCCCCCCCCCCCCCCCCCCCCCCCCACCACAGCTGGAGAAAGTAGGTATATTTGATAATCTTATCCCGTGAAACTTTGATTATGATTATACACACGCAAAATTGTGAATCCTACTGTACTTGTGAATTATTACTTGTAAATCTTTCTTGAAAATGTATGTAAATCCTTTTGTTGACATCCCAATCGCATTGATCAAACATGAACAACTATTGTGATATGTGTCCCGTCGGAGCATGAAGCTAGAAGACATGGTCGGAGTCGGAAAATTTCAAATCCCTTTTGATTATTTTTATCACCACACACGTCCCCGATATTGCAAGGGCTCCGAGTCCGACTTCCGTAGCCACACAAACAATTGAAGCAATTCTACACGGTTATCAGCGCGCTCCCGATCGCACGTGTATACAAGTTTACTCGGTATTTTATGAGGCAATGATTACTTTCAAAATAACTTTGTTTGTTCTAAACATTTGTCATATGTATTTTCGGCAAATACAAATATTAGAACATGTTTAGCGTATAGACTTTCTAACAAATAGGAGGCCTTTTAAAAAACTTTAGTACATAATCGCCCTTGTATTTATATAGCGATTTAATAAACCTTGGCGAACCTTGACAAGGATGCCTCTATTAAACATGTTGTGATTCAAAGGGGATGGTCACAACACAACTTGTTTTAAAATGCTTACATAATGTGTCCCAATATGTTTCTTTATCATCGTCAATTGTTTTGCCCCCCCCCCCCCACCCACAACGAAAGCGATTAATGTAATGACCCACCACTATGTTGCTTATTCTTACGCCCCCCCCCCCCCCCCTCCCTAAACGCCCGGGCCTAAACGGTCGGATGTGAAAGCAAAAATCTCAAACTCTGAAACCAGAGAGATGTTATTACATACTATACACTGCTGAAACACTGAAAAAAGGTTATGACCGTAAATAAAGAATTAAAACAAAAGAAAATTGAAGCGAGTCAAAAATATGAGGTGACGGGGGACGCTAAACATGTTTACTTTTATGTGGCCCTATATAAAGCTCTAAGCACTAATAATCGATTGTTAAACAATTACTTCAATAAACTTCAACATCATTTCCGTTTTACACAAAGGAAATCGATATCATCAATTCCAATCAGTACGTGTTCAATGTTTTCACGAGTAGACCTAATGTCACATTGTGTGAGCCGTATTAGTCTAAGACTAAAATACCCTAGGTGTTGTTGTGGTGTGTGGTGGGGTTTTGTTTGGGTGGGGGGGGGGGGGGGGGGGGGGGTATTTTACAGTATTTTGGTCGCAAGCCACAGCACTCTGCTTTTCACAGCGCACCCAAAATAGTAATTAATTTATTTTGATAAATTAGATTATTTATAGGACAATGTAGCTTCACTTTACCAATCATCCACCTATACGCCACCTAATCGGCCCTCTAAATACTCTCCCGAAACGGACAACAAGAAGTGAAGTCACATAAGGACTGGTCCCAAGTCTATCTCGTACACGACGCAAACCCTCTGAACAGGAAACACGCGAGAATTTACGAGGATTTATAAGCCGTCGTGTATATAGTCTATAGAAAATCGCTACAATACAAGACGGGAGTGCACGCCACTGGGATTTTTTTCAGGGGGGGGCAAGATTTCTAAAATTTTCGTAAAAGGTTGCCCCAATTTTTTTTCAAGTCACTTACCTCGTGAATTTCACGTTAGTGGGGGAGGGGGGGGGGGGGGTAAAAAAATTCGCACAGTCCAACAAAAATCGCACAGTAAAAAAAAATCGCACAGTAAATGTACTATTTGTACAATTTTGCCTTCTTTTTGGCTAATAACCTCGGTCTTTTTTCTCATTTTTTTCCTATTTACTTTTTTTCTCACCCCTTTTTTTTTTTAGGGGGGCGGGGGCCCACATTGAGTTTTTTCGTCAGGGGGGGGCATTTGCCCCCTGCCCCCCCCCCCCCCCCCCCCCCCTGAGCTACGCCACTGGAGTGTACAGTATAATAGTCACTCCCATTATACACACGCAAAATTGTGAATTACCACCAGTCATTACCACTAACTGAAAACTTTACTTGGCACGGACCAGTTACCCCATCAGTGGGGCAAATGGTCCTTGTTCCAACGGTTAGAATACACAGACATCAGTGAATGACAACACGGAAACTAGGCAGTATTTTCTTTACAAACACATTTCCATATTATTTAACATGTAAAAAGGATACATGTCTCATGAAACCCATGTTTTATACAGTTTTTGTGGTTAACGTGTAAATGGCAGTATACTAATGGTGTACAAATATAGCGAAATTTTCGACTGCACATTTATGAGATAAAACGGTATGAACCTAGTTAAATGGTTACATGGTTGTGATATTCAGATGCCCCATACATTTGTCTATATATACCCTTTTCTGTAATTATTTTATTTACTTCCTAAAATCACCTTTAAGTACTTATAATAAACCATCTTGATATTTAGCCAACTTTTCATGTTAAAGGGAAGTTAGTCAATATGACAATGATGACCCAACGGTTAATAAAATAATATACACAAAAAGCAGTGGATAAAATACATAAATCATGATATTTTGTCATTGCAAATACCTTTACAGACACCATTCAAAATATAATAAAGATGTAATTCATAATACCGAGGTTTTAAACCACTCTAAAGCAATTTCATGTCATTTGTAATCCTTCAATAGCCGAAATAGTGGTATTAGATCCACAATTCCCCAAAATGTCTAAGAACTAGAAATAATGTGAATTATTTCATATTCTATTCACATTTCGATATCGAGTCATGTTTTATTGACACTAACAACTATTTTTCAAAATGAATTTTACAATTTTGATTAAGTTTTTGCAGGCGGACCAGTTGCCCCATACCCCTTCGAACCACTTGCCCCAACAAATGACTTAGCACTTTTCTGATAACATTTAAATGTACTCGAGCTCTTGCTCCTATGTATCTGCAAGATCTTATTCAACAATACGAGCCCACTCGCAATCTTCGTTCTGGCTCAAAATATCTTCTTGCGCATGTTTCTTCACCTTCTACTTCATATGGTCGCCGTTCTTTTCAAGATGCTTCGGCTGAACTTTGGAACAACTTACCATATCATGTTAAATCCGCCAAAACTCTTGAACAGTTCAAATCATTGCTAAAAACTTACCTATTTAATGTTAATGTTTAATTTATTTTTGTTTTGTCTTTTGTTACTCATATTACTGTGTGTTTTTGTTTTTTGTTTGTGATAGCGCATAGGGACTTAATTGTGTTATGCGCTCAATAAGTATGGTTTTATTATTATTATTATTATTATTATTTGTCGAGATGAAACATTATTCAAACACGCCTGTGACGTAATAGATTTTACGCCAAAATGTTTTAAAACATACCACCATTTGTCACAATAATCAATAACTCCAATACATTTCAGAAAAAAGGCAAAACTGCATTTTTTGTTTTTAGCCATTACACAGATTTCTGTAGCCAGCGAGTATCTTTAAATTCGCAAATATTACGGCGTTGGGGTCCTACAAGTAGACGAGTATCTTTAGTTAAAATAAGAAATGGTGTACTTTGTTATTTGCAAATTCATAAACTAATAACTCTACCAAATGAATACCCGTTATAAGTGATTTAAGTTGAAGCATTCCTTAAATGGTAATATTGATCGCAAATCCAAACCACCAATGTCCCAACTTAGCAATGTCCGCCATTTTACGATCATTTCAACCACAACCTATGGTTTTAATCATATTTCGGAAAGTCCATAAGCACACTACAATATAGCACCCATCAAATGCAATATGCACCTAGCATCTTTAAGACGACTGTAATGCATGAATATATTTACTGTTGCATATCTGTCAATCATATAAAGTACATTAAATATGATCTAAACCCATCTTCATATATCGCCCATACTATCTGCGAATTTTCAATCAGTCCTTCAAGAAGGTGGCTTCAAAGATCTGGAGAATATCACATGTGTTAATACCCTAAAGTTCCAAATGTTTTGGATTTAGAAGGTAAGGATATATGTCAAGTTTCAACAAAAGTCGAACTGTTCAAAAGAAAGCAGTATGCCCATACAATTACAAAATCCTTCATTTCGGACCACTTGCCCCACGGACCAGTTGCCCCATATTCCCCTAAATGTCTAGATATGGTAAATTAGGCTTTCACGAAATAAAGAGGAATCAACGCAAAAATTGGTAGAATTGGAATGAAATTGTGAATGTAATTCATAAAATTGAAATAAAGCCAAAGCTACTCCCACATTAAAGGGCCATTAAGAGACAGTCTGTTAAGAGATGTGGTGGAGGCAGCGCCCTCAATTACAAAAATATATAATATAAACTGGGATTTGTTTATTTTTACAATTGTATTACATGTACATGTATGAACTTACACCTACAAGGATTTAGAAAAATCAGCCCTTTTTGTACAACAAAACGACGCGTCGATTGATGCTCGTAGAGCCGCAAGTAGCATTTTACGTTCGACGACAGTTTCCCCCTGCAGTAGGCCTACGCGTGATACATAAACGCGAACCATATTTGCATAGAGGGCGTTTTTCAATAGATAGCGATGATATGATTTAATCAAGTTTTGCTGTGTTTTTGTTAGTAGAACCAACAATAATGGCAATTTTTTATGTTCATCTTGAAATCTGAAGTACATTTTTAAACATTTAAAATTTTCAACACCACTTAATGTCCCTTTAAAATGGCGATATCGAAGGAATGTAAGCTACCTTAAACCAATAACATTTGAAAACAATAGTGGCTTGTTAACCATTCACGAGTTTCGTGAGAATATCGATTAACTTCAGGTAATTTTCTTCAAATTGCCCACTTGTGTTGTTAAAATATGACTCCTTAAAAAGTCGGCTCTATCAATTGACACTGACAGAGTGAGACGGTCGGTACACCTTTGATGTTGGCGTTCTCGACCGTCATTTGTAGGAGAGGCAAGAAGTGGTGCATTTGGACCAAATGTATTCAATTCGGGTGAGGGAGGGGGGTGGCTGGGGGAAATGAGTAGGTGGTACAAAGTTTGAATTTGTCAAAAGGGGACCAAAAAGATTAGTAGTTCTCAAGAAGGATAAAAAAAGGAGACATAATTGACCGGCCTATTATTCAAATTGCCAAATCTTCCACTATGCCCTGGCTATGTTATTACTCGAGATACAGTGTATCCTGTATGAGTTTGTTAGCTATTAAACAAATATACGGTGATAGCAGAATATAACAGCCACAGAGACATGTCGTCAACAGTGGACTACTTTTAGGGCAAACACCATGAGGAGCACATACAATATACAGTGATAGCAGAAGATTAGTGCAACAGAGAGACTCGTAATACCACAGCAAACCCAAGGTAGAGCAAATACAATATACAGTGATAACAAAATATAGGAGCAAAAGAAACCGTCAACAGTGGAGTACCACCGACAAATACCGTGAGGAGCCCTTACAATAAACAATAAAGTACCGAGGCATCACCGTGTGGAGCACATACAATACCAATAATAGCATGACTTGGGAGCACCAATGAAATGTCTTCAACAGTGGACTACCATGGCCAAAACACAATGCAGAGCATATAAAATATACAGTGATATAGCAGAAGATAGGCGAAACGGGGAGATATCTTCAACAGTTATTAGAATACCACGGCAAAAACAACGTGCAGCACTTAAAATATACAATGCTAACAGGAGATGGGAGCAATAGAAAGATATCTTCAACAGTAGATTACCACGAGCAAAAACAATGTGGAGACATTATACACTGATAACAGAAGTTGGGAGCTACAGCTAAATATCATCAACAGTGGATACCACAGGTAAACACAATGAAGAGCACATGAACTATACAGTGACAGCAAAACATGAACCACACAGAGACGTTTTCAACAGTGGAGTACCACAAGCAAACACCATACCACAGGCAAACACAATGTGGAGCACATACGATAAACAATGCTAGCAAAAGAGGGGCAACAGAGAACATCTTTAACAGTGCACCACCACGATCAAGGACAATCTGGAGCATATAAGCTATATGGTATAGTAAAGATGGGAGCAACAGATAGACTTCATCAACAGAGGACTACCGTTGGCACACCCCATGTGAAGCCACAGACCTACAATATATCGTGCTAGTCGAAGATGGGAGCAACAGAAAGGCGTCTTCAACAGTGGACTACCATAGGCAAACGCCATATGAGGAGTAGGCTACATATATTATACAGTGATAGCAGAATATGGCAGCAACAGAGAGACGTCGTCAACAGTGGACTATCGCGAACAAACACCATGAAGAGCACATATATTACTCACTGATAGCAAAAGAAGGCAGCAATAAAGAGACGTCGTCAACAGTCGACTTCCATGCGTGGGTAAACACCCCATGGAGCACATACAGTGATAGCAAAGGATGGGAATAAACAGATGTCTCCGACAGTGGACTACCGTGGACAAACACCATGCGGAAAATATAAATACAATGATAGCAGAAAATAAGAGTACCATATAGACGATATCAACAGTGGACTGCCATGGGCAAACACCATGTGAAGCACATACAATACACCGTGATAGCAGAAGATGGCACAAGAGCATGAAGTTTCATGAATCAGTAGATGAAGGGGTGACCTGCAAAACCAATGACGCCAAAAACAAGCATCAGTAAATAGGAGTAGAAGAGTGGACTATATATATAACGATGCTGGTCCACTGGAGTACCACTTCGTCCACGCTGTATACTCAAAATTCACCACAGACGTAGTAGTATTCCAATGACCATCATCAATAACAGCACACAATTTTGTACGCCGCCAGCTTAGGAGATGAAGAAGTCGTCCACATAACAGGTAAATATACAGTCATGTTTAAAATATTTCATCACTATCTTCAGTTGCCCATCCATTCTAAGGCGCTACTATAATACTATTGCTATGTAATATTCAGGTACTTCCATTCTTCAAATACGAATACTTAAAGACATTAATCCTTTACATATAAATCTGTTTCACATTTATGAAGCCTATATGTAGTGCCGTAAATAATCGTATATATATATCTTCCAAAAATATATCAACAGGCAGTTGACTTCAACATAAACAACTATACACCAACCAACAAGACCCAGCTAGGTTTTGTCCAAAATCATTTGACCATTCAAATCCACCAACCGCCAAACCCGAGAACCGCGAAAGCCGAGAACCGCTCTAGTTAGTATATATTTTCCACAATTGTAGCTTTGATTCTCAGCTACGAATAGTAAATTAGTCTGAGAAATGTGCTTTTCTGCAGATGCAGTGAAAACCGATGCCCATTTAATATGATGTGGTGTTAAGTAATGTTCACAGGAGAAAACCAGCACAGTGTCTCGTGTTGATAATTTCGAACACAATTCCAAAGAACAACGTCATACCAATCGAATAACAGTTTAAACCTCTAGATGTGTATTTAACATTGTTTAACAAATTAAACAATATCAAATAATTGATTTCCAAGAGGACTGGGTGTGGCTAAATACATAGAATGGTAGCTCGCCTTTAAGCCTCGCATGATGATACAGTAAAAGTAATTTTAGTATATCGCCCCAAATAGTTATTTTAGGAACCTCTAAATCTTATGATAGTACTAGCCACATTTATAAAGCCAACTTACAAACAAACACGGCCATTTCTTCTTTTTTTAATCTGAATTAATTGTCCATATTAATGCTAAACATTTTGTGCAATAAGCAATATTAATACGCAGCGATGGAAATACCCACATGACCCCGGGGTAGACAGTCCCGAGGTTGATCAACCCTAATTTGAACAACCCTGAATGGACTACAATAGCGCCCTTACGGAATAAACCGCATAATACTGTTTAAAAAACACCTTGGAAACTATATTCATTCTAAATTATATGTTAAAACACTCAGGGGAGGTAAAAACAAGGACGGATCATTCTAAAACAACCCCGTTGACTGTCCAGCCCCGGAACTGTCCACCCAGGGACTGTTGCTAACCCTAAACCTAACCCTAACCCTAACCCTAACCCTAACCCTAACCCTAACCCTAACCCTAACCCTATCCCTAGTCCATCCAGGGTTGGTCGACTTAGGGTTGGTCGACTTAGGGTTGGTCTACCCCGGGACTGTCTACCCCGGGTGGAAAGTCATGTGGGTATTTCCATTGCTGCATATTAATACACTTCAACAATAAACAGAATCGGGTTGTTTGGAAATCTCTATTAAATTGTTGATTGTTTATTTTAGTCTGAAGATATGTAGCTTCATGGGAAGAACGAATATGTGATTTTTGTATTGAAATATTTGACAACATGGAATTTTTTTTGAATTATTTGTTTGGCTTTAAATGTTTATAAGTGTTTAAGTATCTGCTTTAAACAAAATTCTGTATAACTTTATCTGAAGTGGAAAACCAGATCAAATCAAACGCTATGTTATGATTGCATCAAAGGATAAAGGTGGAGTTGATATGATAGATGTTTATAATGCAGGTATAGCTTTAAAAGTAATGTGGTTGAAGCATTTCCTCAGCGAAAAAAATGCTCCGTGGAAAGATATACCAAATTATTATGTTAATAAGTTGGGAGGTCTTGAATATATATTGCAAACAAATATGAATGAAGATTCCTTTCCGAAATATTTTCCTAAGTTCTATAAAGATATTATTCTAGGTTGACAGAAGTTAAAAGATTGCGATCAAAAAAATCAACAGCTCGATGAGACCTATAATATGCCACTTTGGAATAATGCATTGTTAACTAATCCAGTAAATAATTCATTTCATACAACAGCATTTAAAGCTGGTATCGAAAGAGTTAAACATATATTAGACGAGAAAGGGTCTTTCTTACCTTATTCAAAATTATGCTGTATATATGGGAAATGTATTGACTTTGTATCGTATTATGGTATCATTAAAAGCTTCTCATATAAATTGAAAATTATATTAAACAAAGCATCTAAATATGAATCAATAATCTTAAAGGTAAAGATATATTTGTAAGTTAACAACCCGTGGTATACGAAACATCTTTAATCTGAAACAATTGACAATACCTAATATTGAGATTTCTTTGTGTACAAATCCAAGGAAAGTGAAAGATGTTACTCACTGTTTAATGACGTTTCACTACCACGCTGGTAGCTTCATCAGACTGGCAACTCTGAATCCTGCTCACTTGGGTTTTATAGCTACTGGAACCCGTCGTAGAAGGCGTGGGCAGAATGAGTTGTTCGTAGATGTTATGCAGTTTGGAGGCCCCCTCGTCCTTGTTAAGTGTCTTTGTGTCTCTCCTCCTGATCCAGATAGCTTCCTTTAGCCATCTAGTGGTCTTGTGCGATTCCCTGTCTATTATATGTCCCTCCTCCCAGTCTATGTTATGATTTGTGGCCGCTACATGTTTGTTGATAGCAGATTTGAATTGTGGTTCGGTGGTTGACGCTTTTCTCGCGGCTCTGGTGTATGGCTTGGCTTCATACTTGGTGACCTCTTTTGAATGCTCCTGAAGCCTGACACCGAAGGAACGCCCGTCTCACCAATGTAGGTTTTTGAGCAGTACGAACAGGGTATTTCGTAGATTACTTCCGCTTTTACCAAACTCCAAAGAATTAGCTGAGGGCTTAATCGACGTTTCTATTGAGGAGGATGAGATTCTCAACTCTCATGTAATTGCGCTATTTACAAACACTCCCATAGATATGACTTTCCAAATAATAAGAGACCGTCTTCAACAGGGCACTGACCTCGTCAACAGAACGAACCTATCGATTGATGACATCATTCAACTCACGGAATTTAGCCTCTCCAAAGTCGCGTACTTCAGTTATAACAACGAGATTTACAGACAACGATTTGCTATGGCGATGGGTAGCTCTCTTAGCCGACTATGATGCAAAATATTTATGGAATGGCTCGAACAGAAGGCTATCTCCACAGCCCCCATCACTTGCCGCCCTAGACTGTAGCGTAGATATGTGGACGATGTGCTGGAAATTATACACAAGGGCGAAGTCGACAATCTCACTGATCACCTTAACCAGACGGACCCATCCAACAGCATCAAATTCACCTACGAGCAGGAACAGGACGGGAAGATCCCATTTCTTGACACATTGATTATAAGGAAACCCGACGGGACAGTCAAGCTCTGCATCTACCGCAAAAAGACCCACACAGATCAGTATTTACAATTCTCTTCCCACCATCCTTTGCACCAAAAACTGGGTGTCATCCGAACTTTAGTTGACAGAAATGATACCATTGTCACCGATGATGAAGACAAACTTCGAGAGGAAGAACATATACGGAAAGCGCTCTCTACGTGTAGTTATCCAAAGTGGGAAGTTGACAGAGTCAAAAAAGCGAAGCAAGCAAAATAGCTTAATACCACCAAAGACAAAAAAGCCAATAATGACACGGACAAAACAAAAGGTCTAGTGGTTGTTCCCTACATCGAAGGTGTTTCGGAGAAGGTGGCCAGGGTCTTCAAGAAACATGGCTTCTCTACAGCTATTAGACCCCACCAAACTTTACGCAACATGCTAGTGCACCCTAAGGACAAAATTGACATGCACAAAAAAGCGGAAGTAATCTACGAAATACCCTGTTCGGACAGCTCAAAAACCTACATTGGTGAGACGGGGCGTTCCTTCGGTGTCAGGCTTCAGGACCACTCCAAAATAATATGTAGTGATTAAGTATGTGTTATACTGTACTTAGTATTATTTGTTTAAAAATAGGTCTATTAAAAGCAAACCTGATATTGAGATATTAAAAGGTAAAGATGAAAAAAGTTATTTCTACAAAACAAATCAAGTGAGCCATTTTAAAAACAAATGGAAAGGATTTATTTAATGATGAAACTGTACTTCTAAATATAAATGTATAACATAGTTTAATTGTATGTACTCATGTTAAAGTGTATACGTGTATCATTCAGAACAAGTGATATAAGAAACGTTCTATGTCCCATTTGTCTTGTTTTGTCTTGTCTTGTCATGTCGTGGCAGGTCATGTCGTGGCATATCATGTCGTGGCATGTCATGTCGTGGCATGCCATGTCATGTCGTGGCATTTCATGTCATGTCATGTCATGTCATGTCATGTCATGTCATTTCATGTCGTGTCATGTTATGTCAGGTCATGTTGTGACGTATCGTGTCGTGTCGTGTCATGTCATGCCATGTCATGGAGTGTCATGTCGTGTCGTGTTGTGTTGTGTCGTGTCGGGTCATGTCATGTCATGCATTGTCTTGTATTGTCTTGTATTGTCTTGTACTAGTTTTATTTTCTCTGGTTAAATATACATTGTCTATTTGTGTTAACATAAATTTGTAATACTAGTATATCATTACAGGTATCATTTAAGTTAGCTTATTATGTATTTTGATGTGTTATGTTGCAAACCAAAAATTGTAATAACAATTTAAAAAAATGTTGACATTTTGAATAAAAAACCGGCCCGACTGACCCAACGTTGCCTTATCTGTACCTTTAAACCAGGAATGTTTGCTGGTAATCAATAGTATATGTTGTAACCATGATCACGTCAATGAAGCCTCTATTTTTTCGAGCTCTGCATTGAGGAGACAATGGTGTGCGATACAAAATCAATTACGGACTGACATCAAACAAGGTAAATTGAATTTGTAAATTTGTAAATTGAATTGTTTTTCAAGGTTCACGCAATCACCTTTACCTTCCGTTAAGTTGATTGAAAAACCAACTGATCCAGAGGTGTCATTCATCTCGCTTTTCATCAGTGGCATGTCTAGGAATTGTCCTGGTGGGGGTGACATGCTCTCCATTCCCCCGAATGAATTTTACACCATTTCCCCCGATTATCTGTTCCAGATAACATGCGTGCGAACCTTTTTATTATTTTGTATTTTTTTAAATTAAGGTACATTTTAGTTTTAAGCGGGCTTTGAAATAATATTACTGGACATATGCGCGTAGCGCGTGAAATTTTGCTATTCCTATTTATTGTTATGTTGCTGATTCTAACGATATATAATTGGATAGGAATTATATAAAACCATTCAAATTCTCCCGAATGGATGCAATTGCCAGAAAATTACTATAATTTGGCCAAATGCAAATAATGTGGGTGGAAAGGGGGAGGTGGTTGTAATTTTTGGTATGTAACCTTTTCTTGCCATAGGGGTACTCGACTTGGACAACCGAAGCGTCGGCAATATTTATTAGTATATCCCTTAGAGATGTAAAGAACCTGTGACGCTTCTAGCGTATTATTAATGTTATTGTTCAGTTATTTTCTAGAATGATATGTTTCAAGCATGTTTTAAACTTTAATGTGGTAGGGTAAAGTTAGGCTTATTTCATAATTTGCTTAAATTTACCTTGCTTTGCGGTAAGGTCAAAATAAATATCTGTTTCTTCAAGTAATTGAGTCGATGAAAAACCAGATAAAACTTGGTCAACTAGGTTATTTATATGTCTTCCCCGGTTGCTTTATTTGTTCACTGCTCAATTGTATATCATGCAAACGGAAGATTTTCTGTTCCAAAACAAGTGTTGCGAATAAGAGACCAACATTGTGCTCCCAATTGCCCAGGTAGGGCCCACATGTAGTTCAGCCTTCTGATTGGCTAAGAGTCGGGCGCCGAGTGTGTATAATCGCGGGCAATTCTTAAAACTACTTTTGTCCGGCACCACTCTGGCAACCATTAGAGATGTGCAATTACATACACTTCCTCACAAAACAAACAATAAATAAAAATATCAAGTATCATTACTTCATCGTCCTCCATTTGAACGTCAGCACGTGTTTATGGTAGGCCTTTTACTAAGATTAAAAGGTGTCGGCATTGACGATTGCCAAGTTGTCATGCGTGGAAAGTCATAATAGATGTATCTCAGAGGTTCATTGACATGGGTACCATTTGGAACAAAGAGTAATCCCAGAGCAAGAACCATAGCTGGAGAACGAAGCCTTGGTGGTGATATCGACCGAGTTACCATGGTGACGTACAACTGAAGTTGTACACATTAAAACCACAACAGCAACTATACAAGCTTTGCACAGGTATAACAGTTGTGAACGACACGTCGTGTAGTAGTCACAGTTATTGCTTCTGTTGTATTAAGGTTAACTGGACGGCAATACGCCACAATCTTCGCGCGATGGCAAATATCAATGTCAATACAAGCGTGGAAACTTTAAACCTGCCAGATTCCTGCAATGATTTCAATACCTTTGTAATACCTACCAGGGAAGTGGCCAGTTTGTTACTCTTCAGTTCAGTGGAACATCTTCTGGTGTCCTACCTCATACCCATGGTATGTGTTTTCGGAATCTTGTGCAATATGGCTTTCATTTTTGTACTGATACGCATACAGAATATGCGAACTTTGGTCAATTTCTATCTCTGTAATCTCGCAATAGCTGATATGTGTGCACTTGCTAACACACTCGGTATTGCTATCCGGAACGCCAACTCTCATGTGAGCCACGATCTACGGTTTACCTCATCTTGGGGATGCATCTTGTTTCACTTAGCAGGATATATATTTTTCTTCGGCTCGATGTTCTTCGTTACTCTGTTGACTATCGAACGATATTTAGCCATATGTCACCCCATGTATCATCGAACAATAAACTCAAAACGTCGTTGTTTTAAACTGGTACTTGCATATTGGATTATTGCAGTTCTATTCGCATCATCAATGATTCCAGCAACTTCCAAAGTCTTTGCAGTCTGCTACATATGGCCTCGCGACGATGCATTCTTTAGAGACTTTCCAATTGTTGTAACATACTGTGGTGCACATCAGTATGCCATCTTCTACACGGCGAACGTATATTTCTTTGTTCAAGCAATCCCATTTGGCCTTGCCATGCTCAGCAGTATCTTTTGTTATGTCCGGATCATAATACAACTAAGTCGTCGTACGGTTACGATGTCGAAGGAGGTACAAACTAACGCCCCATCTCATGTCATAAAGACACGTAACGAAATTGCAAGAATGCTTGTGGTTAATGGAGTAGTGTTTTTTCTGCTTTCGTGTCCAAATTTTGTACCTGGTATTATTGACACGGTAGTGAGACTAAGCGGTAATGTCTGGGTAAGTTCTCGCACTATGAGACAAATGTTATGGGTCGGGAGGTGTTTGCTCTACTTGAACTCTTGCGTTAATCCAATCATATTTAATCTCATGAGTCCACGCTATCGGGGCGCCTTTCGACAGGCATTTGGATGCTCGTCAATACGCTAGAATCGTCATTTACGGGTTTTGTAGAGTAGTTCATTTTTTTATGCGCTAAGAAAGCAGAACGTGAATACATGGTTGGTCACACAACACAACTCTTGATTGGATGAACCATTGAGCACAGGGGGAATGAGATTGTCTTAATTTCAATATTCATTATTGACCGATTCCCTTTGAAATTCATAGAGGTCCTTTTTACCGTCTGCTTGAAGAGAGTACAGGAAACAGTAACATCCAATAAAAGTAGAGTCCGCGCTATCGGGAGGCATTTCGACAGGCATTTGGATGACATGCAATATGCAAGAATCGTCATTCAAAGGTTTTGGAGTGTAACCTAAGTTCTGCGCTAAGATAGAAATAGAACGTAGCATCAGCTAGCTCTAGTACCAATTTTGATGTGTAAAGAGATATCGAGTTTGGTTATTATTGAATAAATTGGAGAATAATTGTTTTCATCTTCTTGGTAGTATATAATTAAGCTTTACTTAGCATGTTAGTTCGTGTTAAGATCCTATTCTAACATTTTATCGAATGAAAGTTGCTTGACATTACTACTTGGTAGCAGTTAGAAGAGAAAAACGTAACACGATATCGAGTTTTTTTTTTTATGAAACTTGATATCGAGTTTGATTTTTTTCATGAAACTCGATATCGAGTTGGATATTTTCATGAAACTCGATATCGAGTTACGTTTTTCATGAAACTCGATATCGAGTTTGGTTATTTCATGAACCTCAATATCGAGTTTGGTTTTTATTAACTCAATTTGAGATTTTTTTCTTCTCTTTTTCTTGGTAGTATATAATTAAGCTTAACCTAGCATGTTAGTTCTTGTTTAGATCCTATTCTTAACATTTTAATTTTTATCGAATAAAAGTTGCTTGACATTACTACTTGGTAGCAGTAACAAGAGAAAAACGTAACTCGTTTTTTCATGAAACTCGATATCGAGTTTGGTTTTCTCATGAAACTCGAAACTCGATACTCATTCCCCCGTAACTGTGCATAAGTAGGTGTATGTAAATAAATGTAGATGTTCGGGGGTCGGTCAAAGAGTAATGAAAGTATTGTTGTGACGCTAAATTTATATTGATATAATTATTAATTCTAGGTATTTTCATATCTAGAATTCAGGCCATGATTGACTTGAAATGGCAACACCGTACTTCCGTATTCTGAATCCCATTCAGTCTACGCGCCAATATCTCTGACCAATTCAAGTCGTCGTGCCACGCTAACAACACCTCATGATAAGTTTAGGCCATATAGTTTTCAATTCACACAACAGAACTAGTGAGCTCTGAATTACAGAAGCTCACGATTGATGCGTGTCATGTCATTTCTTTAGGATAGTCTGGATGCTGGATGCTGTGTTCGTTTATAATATGAGTAAGTGAACTATTTATGATGAATTAATAAAATGTATATATAAATAACTTGGAAGCTATATCCGTTATATTTATTCTGTGTGTTTTGATCCCCTCTCCGCCATGCGAGTATTTTCCCTAAAACCACGTCACAACAGTATCATGGTGTTGGATCAATGAGTGATTCTATTGAGAGATAGTGTGATCAATACAAAGTATGAACCTTTGCCTTTCAAACAATACACTTTTGGATTTCAAAGTATGAACTATGATGTCATATAATCGTATTTTAAGTATCACTAATATTGGCGGCCATTTTAACCATATTCAAAACTATGAACGATTTGTAGGCTCATGAGCATTACAAAAAAGGTACAATATTTACTTCAAGTTGCTGGAACGTAGCGCACATTTATACTGTACAGCTTTGTCACCGTAAATCCCACCAATTTGAAAACAAAGGATGATCAAGCCAATTATCTCCTTCTACATTGTTGACGCCTGCATGATGTGATTTGTACCAAATTAACAGGGGCGTAACAAGGGGTCATTTACACTTTACAGAAGGCTTGCCCCCTGATGCCTCCCAAAATGAAATGACAAACTCTATGCATATATACAAAAAATAGCCTGTTATACAACAATTAGCCTGTTATGCCCCTGCCAGAAGGCTTGCCCCTGATACCGCCCCCCCCCCCCCAAAAAAAAATGAAGATCCTATAGTTACGCTAATGCAAATTAATCTCATCTGAACATTGAGCTTACATCGTTCTGTTTCGCGCGCTATCTTACGCATTATGACCATTTTAAGTTTCAGAACGGCAAGTTTTTGCCCATTTTGCACTAAACAGGATCAGTGCTTTAATGATCATAAGTACACCCTCAGAACAAAGGTTAAAATCTTTAACCATGTTGGTTAAAATTTTAACCAACGGGAGGTTACCAGGTGAACCACACAATTGGTTGGTTAAAACCGTAACCAACAGCTGTTGGTTAAACTTTAACCTGTGGTTGGTTACAAATTTTAATAATTTGTTGGTTAATATGTTTTAACCAACAGTGGTTGGTTAAACTTTAACCTGGGGTTGGTTACAATGTTTAATCATTTGTTGGTTAATAATGTTTTAACCAACAGCAGTTGGTTAAAAAATGTTGGTTAAACATTTATTTTTTTCGCTAAACTTTAACCCAGACAACATTACAATATTGATGTTTCATCGGCCCATTATTGGCTTTCATTATTGGCGGCAACCCCAGAACCAGGACCAACTTTGGCAAAGGGAAAGGGACAGGACAAGGCGAAGGACAAGGCACACGATCCTAGCCATAAGGCCGGTAAGCGATAACTTGTGAAAACGGCCGCAATTTTAAGACCACGTCAGAATTCGTATATGAAATCAATCGTGTTATTTTTCCGCCCCTGGTCCGCGGCTGTCTGTGTGTAGAGTAGAGCTATCAGTGGTTGCCTGTGTGTAGAGCTATATCAGTCGCCGGACCGTGAAAATTGCCCACCGGTCGCGGTGGTTGTTGTTGGTAAGGTGAGGTGGAATGGGGTGTGGTTGGATGGGGGAGGGGTGGGGTGGTGTGGTGGGATGGGGCAGGGGAGGGGTGGGGTAGGGAGGGTGGTAGGATAGAGGTTGGGGGAGGATAGAGTCGCTTTGAACCAAGGCTAACATCGGGCATAATGTATAAGGGCGGCCTAACACGATTGATTGCATATACAAATTCTTACGTGGTCTAAATAATGTGCGCAAAATATTTTCACGCCATTAAAATTCTTTGGCGGGAATCTTGTTATGACCTATTGTTGGTTAAAATTATGATGCCTTAACCAACGTTGAATAAACTAAAAATGAATTATAATTTTACTCTTTAACCAACGCAGTATTAAAAGTAATTTTTAACCAACGCTTCATTTTTAACCAATGTAGTATACTTTTTAACCAACATTCTTTTAACCCATGTTTTTTTAATACCTGTTCTGAGAGTGTAGTTCACCCGGGTGTAATTAGCTATTTCGTAGGCATCTTGGATAAATGACTGAAGCCAATAGCAACGCTTTCGATGCCATCCTGTAATAATTCCAATATCCCATTTAATGCAATGCAGACATTTTTAAATTGAAATTGCGATAAATAAGGTGAATGGGGTTGATTTTTATAAGTTTTGTATGTGCAACTTTCTGAATAATAGAATTGTATCTATTTGAGAGTCATGAAATTCGCCCAACAATTAGTGCTGCATATTTCAATATATCTCAGTTCCTATGAAAAGCATATATGGCTTTTGCAGTGCTCTCTAGGAATGTGCAAATTAATTGTTTTCTAGGACAAACAGAGTGCCTGTTTGCCCAAGACGCATCTGAAGTTTTAAACTGTTATACGTGACCGTTAGGTACGACGTTATCCCTTAGTATTAACCGAAATGATCATCTTTTACGAAATATTGTGCTGTTTTTATTCGTTTCCGTCACACGTAATGGACATCTCCAGATGCACAAGCTCTAATCATACCAGAGGATAATATATTTGTAGCTGCGATTCAAAGCTACAATTGTGGTCAATTTCAAAAGGCTGGCTTAAACAATATCACCATGTTTTCAAAGACTAGCAAAATCTTATCATCCCTATAACGTTACTCTAGATCGATTATTTATCGATTTTTCTAAGTAATATCATATGACGAAGATATATTTCCTGCCATTTTAAAGAATAAATTCAAAGGCAAAACTTTGATGAAGTCATAACAAATGTAACGCATTGGTGGTTCATGGGCAAAATCGGGACAAACGGTTTCTGACCACGCTCTTTTCAGAGCTTTGTCATGTATGTATTTCAACAAGTTGACATCAGATTGATCTCATAATTTCACCAATAAAGGTTGAATATACATTCTTTGATATCCTTTAATATAGAGAAAGTTTTAATTCCTACTCTTTCACTTATAAGCTCTCCTGTTTGTTGACCCCCCCCCCCAGTTTGCCCCCCCCCCCCCCCCCCCCTCTAAAATAATCATCAAAAAAATAGACAATTTAAGCATAAAAGGCAATTTTTTTCCGCGCTGTGGGCACATTTTCTTACTAAATTAGGTTTAATTAGACCAAATGGGGACAATTTTTGCATCAAACAGTTAAATTTTGCGCGCAAGCGCGTATTTTCATACCAAATTAGCTAGTATTAGACCAAATTTGACCATTTATGCGTAAAATGGCACAAAAATGCTTCGCGTGCATCATTCTTTTTCATGCCCCCTAAAAAGAATTATGAGACTGGTGCCGCCACTGCTGATTGGCTACGAGTCGCGCGCCAAGTGTCTATAGTCGCGGACAACTCTTAAAACTACTTTTGTCCGGCACCACTCTGTTTTGTTAATCTTCAGTCCAGGGGAACTTCAGGTGTCTTACCTCATACCCATGGTATCTGTTTTCGGAATCTTGTGCAACATGGCATTCATATTTGTACTGATTCGCGTACAGAATATGCGAACGTTGGTCAATGGCTATCTCTGTAATCTCGCAATAGCTGATATGTGCGCACTTGCTACCATACTCGGTATTAGTATCTGGAACGCCAACCCTCATCATGTAAAAGGCGCCATGCCGTTTACATCATCTTGGGGATGCATCATGTTTGCTTGGGCAGGTGATACATGTTTCTACGGCTCGATGTTCTTCGTTACTCTGATGACTATCGAACGATATTTAGCCATATGCCACACCATGTATCATCGAAAGATAAACTCAAAACATCGTTGTTTAAAGCTGATACTTGCTTCATGGAGTATTGCAGCTTTATTCGGATCATCTGCAATTCCATCATTGTCGAAAGTCTCTTCAGTCTGTTACTTATGGCCTCGCGATGATGCATTATTTAACAACTTTCCAATTGTTGCAACATTCTGCGTGGCTCCTCGGTATGCCATTTTCTACTCGACGAATGTATATGTCTTCGTTCAAGCAATCCCATTTTGCATTGCCATGCTCAGCAGTATCTTCTGTTATGTCCGGATCATAATACAACTAGGTCGTCGTACAGTTACGATGACGACGGAGGAACAAACCAAAGCACCATCTCATATCGTAAAAACACGCAATGAAATTGCCAGAATGCTTGTTGTTAATGGCACTGTGTTTTTCTGCTTTTGTGTCCATCTTTTTTACCTAGTATAATTAACACGGTAATGAAACTTAGCGGTAACGTTTGGGTAAGTCATCGCACTCGGGTACAAATGCAATTGATAGGAACTTATCTGCTTTACCTGAACTCTTGCGTCAATCCAATAATATTTAATATCGTGAGTCCGCGCTATCGGGAGGCATTTAGACAGGCATTTGGATGCTCGGCAATATGCAGGAATCGACATTCACCGGTTTTGGAGAGTAGTTTTATACGAAGTAATTAGAACATGACAACATCATGGAGCATGGTCTCAAATAAGAGAATAAAACATAGTTCTTAGCTGTTTTGCTATAGACGATGGTCTTATAATGTATAGGCTGTACCATATTAGGAGTCGTGTATGGTCGCCGCAGGCGGCCATACACGACGACACAAAAATGATACAAAAATGGTACAGCCTATACGACGACACAAATATGGTACAGCCTATACCAGGCTTTCTCAACTAGATTTACTGATGCGCCACATTTTAGTAACCAACTTGTTGAAGCTCCACTTGGTCATAATTTTTAGAATTTACAATGGCAAAATTCCCGTCACAAAATATTTTAACATAATATGTAGTAACAAATATTACTGTTTTGAGGGCACATGCGCGCACAGCGCGCGAAAAATTGCTGTCTTTATACATCTGACCGTCATAGGCCTATGAAATCTGGCTATATCATGATATGATTTTTTTTTAAACATATGTTAACCACTCTCGCGCCACTTATGATGCCTTGATGCGCCACAAGTGGCGCGCGCGCCACCATTTGAGAATGCCTGGCCTATACATTATAAGACCATCATCTATAGCAAAACAGCTAAGAACTATGTTTTATTCTCATTCTTATTTAGTTTATTGGTTATTTTGATCTTTTATCATAAAATAACGCAGTTTGTTAGATTTATTTTATACAAACAACAACAAATTTCCCCTTTTATAAAATCGGCGAATCCAGCGAGCTGTTTTCCAACATCCTGCTTCAAATTAATCGCGTTCTTTAGCACATACGCACCTGTCATCGCTGCGTTATACCCACAACGCATATGGCGGCGACTTTGTGTAGGGCACGTTAACGCGATGACGCATTGATCATACGCGCTGAAGGTATTATTTTCGAATGAATTAAACCCCGCCCCAAACTATGCACCATTGTCTCATAATGTAATGTATGGGCGTGTCGGCTGAAAATCAATCAAAAACCAATCAAATTGCCTGCTGACATCTCAAACCACACCCACTATATAAGAATGCTTGACAATATCCCAGTGAATGGTGGGGTTTTCACCTTGGTCTTTAGATTTCCAAACATACTTAGAGAGCTCAGTATCATTTGCATAGCGACTGTGTCTAAAGGACTTGGTATGGTTGTTATAGCGTGTTTTGAATGGGCCTCCAACAAGTATTGTTTTGTAACCGGTCTTCCGTGGTACTTACATGACACAGTCGCTTTGTAAACGATGGAAGCCGCCAAGCAATTCCCGCGCAGAGGGCAATCAGCTTTCTGTCTACAGTTGCACGGTTTGGTGGTCTGAGGTTTACTTTGGTTAGTTTTTTCAGGACGCGCTTGTTGTGGGATTTTATTATCCTGTTCATATTGTTCATACAACTATATGATATTTCAGCGACCGATTAAATAAAACAGTCGAAAATCCTGCATTCATCACTATCAAAGATCACAAAGATTGAATAATTTAACATTGAACCTCCGTGCGAAGCGCGCAAAAACTCTAAGTAGTGTAACTTAAATGGTCCAGAAATCGTTCCTGAAGCCATCTTGTTAAGCTTGAATAATAAAACATTGAAATTAATTCGCGCGCTGCGTGCACACAATTCCAGTTTTTAAGCTAAAATGGTCTAGAAAACGTTCCTGAAGCCATCTTGTTAAGCTTGAATAATGAAACATTGGAAACTAATTTTTCCATTTTAGCACTCAAAAGGTCCAAAAAAACCCGTTCCTGTAGCCATAAAATTAAGCTTGAATAATTTAACTAATTCGCGTGAAGCGCGCCAACACTTTTATTTATAACTAACAATTTGTATAACTAAAATGGTCCAGAAATCGTTCCGGAAGCCATCGCGTTAAGCTTGAATAATGAAAAACATTGAAACTAATTCGCGAAAAGCGCGTAAATATTTCCAGTTTTGTAATCTAAAATTGTTCATAAAACGCTCCTGAAGCCATCTTGAATAATAAAACAGAAACTAAGCCGCGTGAAACGCGCCAACACTTTTCAGTTTTTAACTAAAATGGTAAAGAATTTGTTCCTAAAGTTATCTTGTTACGCTGAATAAATAAACATTGAAACTTTGCGCGAAGCGCGAATTAACGCTAAAAAGGTCTAGTTTGACATTAAAATCGTCACCTGTATTTTGTTTGGGGGGGGCGTCGTCCCCACATGAGACATATGGGGACGTGACCCCCCCCCCCTCCTCCGCTTGTACCGTCTATGCTCCTGATCCTTACCCTTCCTCCTCCTTCTCACCACTCTTCTTCTTCTCCTCCTCCTTCTCCTTAATTTTCTTCCTTTTATTTGTTTACTCTTTTGTCAATAGGGGCAAGGCCTGTGCTAGGCCCCCTGGATACGCCACTGGGGGTGGGGGAGGATGTTATTAAGGCGGAGCTGTTAGTTTTAACCTGTCTGAATGACCTATGAAACTCTCCTTGCTATAAATATTTACATTTGTTATAAAAAATTGACACGACGCCAATAAAAGCCCCACCCCCTCCCCCCATCCATCCCTTTTGTAAAACCTTCATTGAGAAAGAAAAATCTTCACCTAGAAAAAAATGTTCACCAAGAAATAAAATTAAAAAACCAATAACAAAGCCTGATTTTGTGGCACCCCTTATAACATACATGATAAGGTATGTTTCAAAGAGTATGTGTGCCAATTTACAGAGCAGTATCAAACATGTCACGATCCAAACCATACCAGACTACACTATATATTTACTTTACTTTTTTTCGTATCGACATTTACTGTCATTTAATAATTACAAAGAAATTAAGAAATATTCAAGCTACGTGCCAAATCTAAGTTTTGGTAATGCATCTGCTGATGCACCTGTCATTGTAGCCTGGTTTATAATTTTTACTTCATCGAATTATTTTAAATTTACTTTATACATATTGACATTTACTGTCAGTTAACAATTATCAAGAAATCAAGAAATATCGTCGCAAAAACAAGCTACGTGCCAAATCTAAGGTTGTTAATGCTTCTGCTGATGGACAAGTCATTGTAGCCTGGTCTATAATTTTTACTTCATCGAGAAATCAAGAAATATCGTCGCAAAAACAAGCTACGTGCCAAATCTAAGGTTGTAGCCTGGTTTATAATTTTACTTCATCATGTTCATCGAAATTTACTTTTTACATATCGACATTTTCTGTCAGTTAACAATATTATCAAGAAGTCAAGAAATATCGTCGCGAGAACAAGCTACGTGTTTGGTAGTGCCTCTGCTAATGAACCTGTCATTGTAGCCTGGCTTATAATTCTTACTTCATCGAATTATTATCAATTTATTAAAATTATAAAATTAGTATTATACATATCGACATTTATTGTCAGTTAACAATTATCAAGAAATCAAGAAATATCATCGCAAAACGATAAAAGAGGTTTGTTAATGCCTCTGTTGATGAACCTGTCATTGCCATAAAGCAAAACGCGCATCATATGCGCGACGCGTGCTTGCGGCAAAAACCCACTTGGATTACTTTTTGCGTTCGGAGAGATCAACACCAAATATTTCTCGCCAATTTGGAACTGATTAAACTATAGTAAGTTAATATCCTGCTATAAATGAAAATATATACTTAGGAGATATTATTATTTACTCTCAATAGACTTTTAATAGACAGTTGGAGGAAGGGTTTATATCATTAAAGGTGCGTTCATACTCTCGTCGTTGCGCATCGACCGACGTCGATGGACATCGGCGCGCGAGTTGAAGCAATGTTAACTTTTGTCCATCGACGTCGGTCGATGCGCAACGACAGGAGTATGAACGCACCTTAATGCTAATTACCCATGGACATGTGTACCGACACCTAAAAGGAGAAACTATCACGACAATTAGTACAACGAAACCGTCGTAAACATCCACGTAAGATGCAGCAAACGTGAAAACATTAACGGATGAGAATGAAGAACTCAAAGAAGCTTTAGCAGAGGTATGTTTATTTGCTGATGTAATTCGATAAAACCGCACTGCAAAACTTATACGTATGGTTCATACGTATAAGTAACTTGTACGTAATAATAATAAGACGTACGTACAGGCACCAATGAAAATTGAACTGAGACCAATGCAAATATTTCTATAATAACATTGGTTTCAGTTCACATTTTATGGGAGTAAACTTTTACTTTAGCGGATATCGTATTATGTACAGGTCACTTATACGCATGAGCCATATATATTGGTTTCGCAGTGCTGCCTAGCTTATTCTTCGGGCATCCCTTTAATTTAGTGTAAATATTTATATAATAACATTGATCTCACTTCACATTTTATGGGAGTAAACTTTTACTTTAGCGGATATCATATAAGTCTTATGTACAGGTCACTTATACGCATGAGCCACATATATTGGTTTCGCAGGCAGCTTATTCTTCGGGCATCCCTTTAATTTAGTGCTTGTTTATTGGGTATGTCCTGGCTCTTCAGCCTATTGTTATAAATAAATAAATATAGACGGAATAAAGTGCAACATTATAGTTATCATAAGGCAGTTATTTATACCGTGTAATTGATGCATACATTGGATATTTTACGCTAGAATGGAAATAGTTTATGAAGCACGTGACTGCAAACCAGTATGTAAGACGCAAACGTGACTTATATGTCAGACTTGTACGATAGTCATCAATGTAATAGTCATACGGGCCATACCTACTAGTTTGCAGTTTATTCATGCATAAAATGATGAAACATTAATCTAATTGGCGTCGAGCGCGCATATGTAAGCATAAGTTTGTCATTTCCGCCTAAACCCCATATAAGTGATCTAAACCCTAGATAAGGCGGACCTTATCCGGGGTTTACGATCCTAAACCCCGGATAAGTGACCTAAACCCCAGATAAGGCGACTTATCCGGGGTTTAGGTCACTTATCTGGGGTTTAACATGAACATTTTGCTGGGAGGGGAGGGGTCGTGAACAACCGACTCTCCACCATCCCCACCTCTGCTTCGGCCGGCTGTGCATAATTGTACCTTAATTGATACATAGGTGTTTTTTGTTTAAATTCTTTTAGTCTGAGGATGTAGCGACACGGGAAGAAATAATAGGTGAAGGCCGCTCAAAATTATTAGCGCATGACTTCCACGCTGAGGTTGTGCGACGAACAAAAAAGACCTTTTCTACGAGCAGCCCCGCATTTTTCGATGATTTTGTTTACAAAATCGTTTTTCAAAAATTACATTTTATTTAAGTGTTGAAATTCACCAAAAGTGTCACGGACAATTTGAAGAAAAAAATGACACCGACCACCCTTATACCTTATTTGAAAATCACTGAATGTACCTTGACCCCCGGAGTGTTTGCTAGTAATCAATAGCAATAACATATTGATTGATATGTTGTAACCATGGCCACGTCAATAAAGCGTCTAATTTTTCGAGCTCTGCATTGAGGAGACAATGGCGTGCGATATAAACTCAATTACGGACTGACATCAAACAATGTGAATTGACAAATAACGTGACTTTGTATTGTTTTGTCAAGCTTAATGCAATCATCTTCACCTTCCGTCAAGTTGATTGAAAAACAAAATGATCTATTATAGGTGTCATTCATCTCGCTTGACATCATCAGTGGCGTCTCCAGGATTTTGCTGGTGGGGTGCTCTCCATTCCCCTGAATGACTTTTACACCATTTTGCCCAATTATCTGTTCCTGGAAACATGTGCCCGTACCGCGCGAACATGTGCTCCCATTAGTTTTTAATTAAGATAAATTTTGGTTTTAAACGGGCTTTAATATAATATTCCTGGACATATACGCGTAGCGCGCGGAATCTTGCTATTTATTTTTATTTTTATGCTTCTGATTCTGACGATTTAATTATACGGGTGCAATTCCCTCGGAATTACTATTATTCAGCTAAATGAAAAGGTGGGTGAAAAAGGGATGTGGTTGTTGTTGTTGGTTTTTAACTATTTCTTGCCATAAAGGTACATTAATTGGACAGCCGAAGCCTCGATA
Organism: Ophiura sarsii; assembly: GCA_035610835.1. Classification (NCBI taxonomy): domain Eukaryota; kingdom Metazoa; phylum Echinodermata; class Ophiuroidea; order Amphilepidida; family Ophiuridae; genus Ophiura; species Ophiura sarsii. Next base: position 11,500,226 of record CM069459.1, on the reverse strand, counting down.
ATAAGGGATATTTATTAGTATGTGTCTTAAAGGTATTAACATGTGACGCTGTTAGCGTATTATGAATGTTATTTTTCCTTTATTGTCAACAAAGACGTGTTTCAAGCATGTGAAAAACAGTATCGTAAAGTTAAAGCTTATTTTATATTTTGCCTAATTTCAACAGAAATGTCTATGTCTTTAAGTAATTGAGACGATGAAATAGATTAAACTTGGTCAACTGGGGTATTTATATTTCTTCCCCGGTCGCTTTATTTGTTCACGGCTCAATTATAAATCATAAGCTATGTATTCCACTAGTTTGAAATGAAATGTTTGCTGGTAACCGACACTATCTAGGAAAATGTAGAAGTTCACAGTTCATTACATTGCAGTAAAGGTACGAGATTGTATGTTTATCAAGTATGTCTCCCTTTTTAGACATGAAATCGCCAATTATGAATAACGTCTATATGCTTTGCGCATGTATAACAGTTGTGAACGACACGATCGTGTACTACAATGTAGTCACAGACTCACAGTCTTCGCACGATGGCAAATATCCTTGTTAATACAAGCGTGGAAACTATAAACCTACCAGTTTCCTGCAATGATTTTAATACCTCTGTAATACCTTCCAGGGAAGTGGCCAGTTTGTTAATCTTCAGTCCAGTGGAACAACTTCTGGTGTCTTACCTCATACCCATGGTATCTGTTTTCGGAATCTTGTGCAATACGGCTTTCATATTTGTACTGATTCGCGTACAGAATATGCGAACGTTGGTCAATTTCTATCTCTGTAATCTCGCAATAGCTGATATGTGTGCACTTGAAAGTATTACTACTATTTTCACGTTAACCCCGACATCTGTATAAAACATGGGTTCCATGAGATATGTATCTTTTTTACGTTAAATAATATGTAAATGTGTTTGTAAAGAAAAATACTGCCTGGTTTCAGTGTATATCATTCACTGATTTCTGTGTAGTCTAACCGTTGGAACATGTTGGACCAGTTGCCCCAAAGATGGGGTCACTGGTCTACGCCAATATATTGTTTAACATTGATTATATGTTATATGTTAACATGCATCACCCATGTAGGGTGATCATTTCTGATCATTTCGAGAAATAATTACACGTGTTTTAAACTTTAATATCATGAAATATGCTTAACTGGACCAGTTGCCCCTTCCTCCCCTAGTCATTATAGATGTATCTCAGAGATTCCCGGACACGGGTTCCATTTGAAACGAAGAGTAATGGAGAACTAAGCTTAGGGAGGTGACATTGACCGTGTTACCATAGCAACGTACAACTGACGTTGTACACAATTGAAACAACAACCACAAATGTACAAGCGTTGCACAGTATAACAATAGTAAACGACTCGTAAGTCACAGTTACTGCTTCTGTATTGATACGGTCTTCTGGACGGCCAATAGACCACAGTTTTGTACGATGGCAAGTATCCCTGCAAATGCAAGCGTGGACACTTTTAACCTTCCGGATTCTTGCAATGAGTTCAATACCTTGGTAATACCTACCAGGGAAGTGGCAAGCTTGTTAACCCTCAGTCCAGTGGAACAACTTTTGGTGTCCATTCTCATACCCATGGTATCTATTCTCGGAATCTTGTGCAATATGGCATTCATATTTGTACTGATTCGCGTACAGAATATGCGAACGTTGGTCAATTTCTATCTCTGTAATCTCGCAATAGCTGATATGTGTGCACTTGCTACCATACTCGGTTTTCGTATCTGGAATGCCTACTCTCATGTGAACATCGCCATGCCGTTTACGTCATCTTGGGGATGCATCATGTTTTTCTGGGCAGGTAATACATTTTTCTTCGGCTCGATGTTCTTTGTTACTTTGATGTCTATCGAACGATATTTAGCCATATGCCACCCCATGTATCATCGAACAATAAACTCAAAACATCGTTGTTTTAAGCTGATACTGGCATCTTGGAGTATTGCAACTCTATTCGGATCATCTAAAATTCCAGCAATTTCCAAAGTATTTGCAGTCTGCTTCTTATGGCCTCGCGATGATGCGTTTTTTAACGACTTTCCAACTGTTGCAACATTCTGTGGGGCTCCTGAGTATGCCATCTTCTACACAACGAACGTATATGTCTTTGTTCAACCAATCCCATTTGGCCTTGCCATGCTCAGCAGTATCTTCTGTTATGTCCGGATCATAATACAACTATAGTCGTCGTACAGTTACGATGTCGAAGGAGATACAAACCAACGCCCCATCTCATATCATAAAGACACGCAACGAAATTGCCAGAATGCTTGTGGTAAATGGCATAGTGTTTTTTCTGCTTTCGTTTCCAACTTTTTTACCTGGCATAATTATCACGGTAATGGAACTTAGTGGTAATGACTTGGTAAGTTCGCGCACTTTAACACAAATGGTATGGATAGGAAGGTGTTTGCTTTACCTGAACTCTTCCGTTAATCCAATCATATTTAATATTATGAGTATACGCTATCGTGAGGCCTTTCGACAGGCATTTGGATGCCCATCAATATGCAAGAATCGTCATTCACAGGTTTTGGAGAGTAGCATAAGTTCTACGCTAAGATAGAAATAGAACGTAGCATCAGCTAGCTCTAGTACCAATTTTCGAGTGACAAGAGATGCGACCGAAGACCTGAGCGCCAAGCGTAGCGAGATGCGACCGAATGGAGCAGCTCTACTATAGCCATTATTATGATTATCACATGGGTCCTCAAATTAACAACAAAATTTCCCCCACACAGGTCTGTTATTCAACAATAATATCAATTTCAATTTTTGGTTATTCAACAATAATATCAATTTCAATACTGGGTGATAGTGATAGGTCCCCAAAGTTTTATAAGCCAGATGTCACCTTCCGATCATTATCCGTCGCTGTTCTGACATACCGGCACTTGTGTCATATTGGGCAAAAGGAGTTAAGTCGCATTTCATAATCTACGAATGAAGCCCTACATTGTACAAAAGAAATCGAGACAAAAAGGTAATTTATTAATGAGATACAGCACCAATTAGTGAGATATGCCATCTGAGACTAATATACCTAAAGAGATTTTTTTTAAAAAGCGCCCATTGATCACCTACCATGTGCAGCGATCCATGGTCCGATCTGTTCTGACATACCGGCACATCACTTTCCTTAATTCTGTTGTGATGTGTCGATATGTCAGAACAGCGACGATATAGTTGATGGCCCATCGATTATCATCATTCAGTTTAATCTGTATCACGAACTCATCCTTTGAGTAGTAGCGCGCCATTATGAATCCAGTGTTATCCACGTGTATTACACTTTTCTTAATTTCCTGAACACACTTTAGTATGGGATGGTGACCGACTCACAAACCTTGATATATTTCTGAAATAATATACATTTATATTGCTAAAATTATGGCATTTCAGAAGAGATATGCGAATTAAAACCTATTGGGTACATTCTTGAACATATAAACAATGTATTGTGATAACCAAATGTCATAGTTTGTATTTAGATTCAGTATGAATTAAACTAAAAAAAATGATGTTTTGAAGAACTTGTTTATGAATTAAAGTATAATATTTGTTTCACAATTCATGATAAATATAAACACATTACCATGAACTTTGTTATCATAATAAATTGTGTATATGCCCAAGAATGTACCCAATAGGTTTTAATTGTCATATCTCTTCTGAAATGCCAAAAATATAGCGATATAAATGTATTCATTTTAGAAATCTATCACGGTGTGTATGTCGGTAGCTACCCTATGCTAAAGTGCGTTCAGGTTATTTAAAAAGTGTAATAAAACGTGTGGATAATAGCCTACTGGATTCAAATAGCGCGCTTACTCAAATAATGAGGTCGTGCTACAAATTAAACTAAATGATGACAATTGATTGGCGATTGACTAAACAATATCCGCATCGGACCTTGTGCACAGTGATGAATAGCTGTAGTACCGTGCTTCTTATCTCTTTAGGTATATTAGTCTCAGATGCCATGGTCTATACATACTACTGTCGGTGCATGAAAACCTCATTTTCTGTTCTTACATACCGGCATATCACGATATATTCCGCCACAGACCACCGTGTCACTGCAGTTATATTCGAAAGAAAGTAGAACATGACAATATCATGGTGGGTCATACATCTCTTGATTCGATAAACATGGGAACACTAGATTGGTCTTGCCACGTATCCTCATTTACTCGAATTTTGGCTGTCCCAGGTAACATGCAGACTGTAACAAGATTTTGTAAAACCCTTTAAGAAATACTCTTTATTTAATTGTTGTTTTGTGTTTTCTTACTGTTAACCATGTTAAATAGGCAACACTGCCCTCTGTTGATTTTAAGATGACCTTAGGCTCATGTCCTTTCTCTCAATCGATATAAACGCGTTTTTACATCGATCTAAGCGCGATTTTAAAGCGCGCTTTTTAAATCCAACGATTCAACGGTCGTAAAATGTTTATGTTCAACGCCGATCAATAGCTTAACAATACCAAAGGGCATTCAACATGTATCTGGTCGTCTAGACATATCAAAGGCTACCGACCCATCACGAGTGTGGAATGCTGTTTACTCTCACTCTATTCATTGATTGATAATCTATATTATTATCCGAGGCTTAGCATTGCCATGGTCTGGTGAAAGTAGCCCGTTTCCTCCTTAATTCCATTGAAATCAATGCTGAAAACGTATAATGGAGGGGTGACGACGGAGGGGGCGTAATATATTTACCATCGTGTTTGGTGGAAGTATTATTCTGGGATTTGAAAGTATAAATTATCATTTCACATTAATTATATCTATACAAAAAGTGAAGAGTGAAATTTACAATCTAAGTCATCAGTTCAGACGGGATATTATTTCCGATTTTTGTCCTTTCCTCAATTTTCGATACGATGTTCCCTATCAATAGAATATAATGGTCTTGGCTGGTTGTCAACTGTCACATCGCATAGCATTTTGGCCTGTAACCACTTTGAACATGGAACCCACAGCTCTAGTGCACGTAACACTGAAGCGATTAAAGATTGCACAGCACCCGCAAGAAGCTGGAATCCTAATAAACAATTCTTATTGTTTAAAATGCTAATTGCTTCATTTTTTTAATTTTGAAAGATGTATGGGGAAATGTTAGAAATGTGATGCTTAAATAACTCCATACTAAATATTTATCAATGACTTTGCCAAAATGTAATAGTCTAGTGTAGCATAGTGGCCTTGCTCTAGCGCTCCCACGCAGGAATCCGGGTTCAATTCCTCAACCAATCATTATTTCTTCTCTTGTCTGTTTCTTCCCCTTTTCTTCTTATTTTTCTCTCTGTATCTCCAATTTCTCTGTTTTGTTTTGTTAACGTTTTTGTTTTGTTATTTTTTAATATTTTTTATTTATTTATCTTAGGGGGGGGGGGGGGGCTTTGTTATTCATTAGACCTATTATTGTTTTATCATTTTTAAAAATCATGTGAACCTATCCATATATTTGGATTACTCGGAATAATACGATGTAGCAGCTTAAATTGGAAATATCTCATTTTTTCCTCAATCGTTACTTCGAAAGGAAGATTCCAAATATTTCTCCAATTTATTTCATGTGGGAGTTTCAGTAGACGCTCGTAATATATCTGACGTGATGGTATTGCCAATAGTTCAAAATTAAACATGTACTTGTTTTATTTTCTCTGGTTTAGATGTACATTGTCTATTGTGTTAATATAAATTTGTAAAGTGTTGAAATTTTGAATAAAAAACCGGCCCGACTGACCCCGCCGTCGCCTTAGCTGTACCTTTAAACCAGGAATGTGTGCTGGTAATCAATAGTAATAGCATATTGCTTGACAAGATATGTTGTAACTATGGTCACGTCAATGAAACCTCTAATTTTTCGAGCTCTGGATTGAGGGGAAAATGGTGTGAGATACCAAATCAATTACGGACTGACATCAAACAAAGTAAATTGACAATTGAATTGACATTGAATTGTTTTTCAAGCTTCACGCAATCACCTTTACCTTCCGTTAAGTTGATTGAAAAACAAACTGATCCAGAGGTGTCATTTATCTCGCTTGACATCAGTGGCATGTCCCGAAATTGTCCTGGTGGGCGTGAAATGCTCTCCATTCCCCCGAATTAATTTTACACCATTTCCCCCGATTGTCTATTCCTGATAACACGCGCGCGTAGCGTGCGAACCATTTTACTATTTTGTGTTCTTAATTAAGGTACATTTTAGTTTTAAGCGGGCTTTAAAATAGTATTAGTGGACATATGCGCGTAGCGTTAGAAGTTTTGCTATTTTTATTTATTGTTATGTTGCTGATTCTAACGATATATAATTGGATAGAAATTATATAAAACCATTTAAGCCCGAAGGATGCAATTCCCCAGAAATCTTACTATAATTCACCGTATGTTGTATGTTTGTATGTTTGTATGTTTGTATGTATGTTTGTATGTGTGTATCCATAAAAGGCTCCCTCATTTTACGTCTAAACGCCGTGAACGTTGCACCGATGAAAGATGATTATAATGTGAGTGTTATAAGCTATAAATGGCTGATAACCGTTAAGAATTGACTGAGATATGAGCAAAATTATGTCCAATTTAGGCCTTTTCAGCCCGGCTTTTGAGACTAATTTCTACGGGCCATGATTGTTTTTCTCTGCGTACACTGTAATCATGCAGTCGGCGCGCGTTACACATAGCGCGCAGCAGTGCGCCATGCAAAATAAACGCGCACACGCACTACACCCACGCACCCCTACACACGCGGGCGGGCAAATATTGGAGAAATACGCTGCGCCACGGGAGTTGGTTTCGGTTTAGGCCTTGGGGTTGCATAAGCCACGGGCGGGAGCGGGGCGGTTAGGGGTTGTGTGTAATGATCCCTTTAGGGCCTAGGTTATGTTATGGTTATGTAGTTTGGGATGGGGTTAATAAAGAAATGTATTATTAAATTGCGTAACGATGGTGTCAGATGTGGGATTTGATACTGTATGTGACACGCGGGCGGACAATATTGGAGAAGTACGCCGCGCTACGGGAGATAGTTAAGGTTAGGCCTTGGCGTTGAGATAAATTGCGGGCGGGGAACTTTGGGCTTTGGGCTTGAGGTATGCCACGGGGAGGGGCGGGCGGGGCGGGGCGGTGACGAATGGGGGTTGTGTGTAATGATGTAATGTGGTTTGGGAGACAGGGGGAAAAATGTGATGCTAAATTGCGTAACGGATATGCCACTGGACGGGGGCGGACCGGGAGGGGACAGGGAGGTGGAGGGACGGGTGGGGTACGGGAGATGGTTAAGGTTTAGGCCTTGGTGTTGAAATATGCCACGGGGCGTGTGCGGGCGGGGGTAATTTTCAATTTTTTTTTAAATTGAAATTTAAAAACTTTTGAATTAGGCTACAAAACCTTTTGATTTAAAACAAAAATGTTTTAAATATTGTTCTATTCCTATGTGATTCGTTATAAATTTTCAACACTTTATTTTTGTAGGTGTCTATCTGGTAGGCCCTACTCCCTAGCGGGAGAGCCCGTCCGCAGGACGGGCGTGCCGCTAGTTACTATAATTTGGCCAAATGCAAATATGGGTGGAAAGGGGGAGGTGGTTGTAATTTTTGGTATGTAACTCTTCCTTGCCATAGGGGTACTTGACTTGGACAACCGATGCGTCGGCAATAAGGGATATTTATTAGTATGTCTGTTAGAGGTGTAAAGAACCTGTGACGCTGCTAGCGTATTCTCAATGCTATTGTTTAGTTATTTTAAAGAATGATGTGTTTCAAGGATGTTTTAAACTTTAATGTGGTAGGGTAAAGTTTACCTTATTTCATAATTTGCCTTAATTTAACCTGCTTTGGGGGTAAGGTCAAGAGAAATATCTGTTTCTTTAAGTAATTGAGACGATGAAAAACCATATCAAAAACTTGGTCAACTAGGTTATTTATATGTCTTCCCCGGTCGCTTTATTTGTTCACTGCTCAATTATATATCATGAAAACGGAAGATTTTCTGTTCCAAAACAAGTGTTGCGAATAAGAGACCGTTATTCTGCTCCCAATTGCCAAGGTAGGGCCCACATCTGTGACATCGACCGAGTTACCATGGTGACGTACAACTGAAGATGTACTCAATTAAAACCACAACAGCAACTATACAAGCTTTACACATGTATAACAGTTGTGAACGACACGTCGTGTAGTAGTCACAGTTATTGCTTCTGTTGTATTAAGGTTAACTGGAGGGCAATACGCCACAATCTTCGCGCGATGGCAAATATCAATGTCAATACAAGCGTGGAAACTTTAAACCTGCCAGATTCCTGCAATGATTTCAATACCTTTGTAATACCTACCAGGGAAGTGGCTAGTTTGTTACTCTTCAGTCCAGTGGAACAACTTCTGGTGTCCTACCTCATACCCATGGTATGTGTTTTCGGAATCTTGTGCAATATGGCTTTCATATTTGTACTGATACGCGTACAGAATATGCGAACTTTGGTCAATTTCTATCTCTGTAATCTCGCAATAGCTGATATGTGTGCACTTGCTAACACACTCGGTATTGCTATCCGGAACGCCAACTCTCATGTGAGCCAAGATATACGGTTTACGTCATCTTGGGGATGCATCATGTTTCACCTGGCAGGATATATTTTTTTCTCCGGCTCGATGTTCTTCGTTACTCTGTTGACTATCGAACGATATTTAGCCATATGTCACCCCATGTATCATCGAACAATAAACTCAAAACGTCGTTGTTTTAAACTGGTACTTGCATCTTGGATTATTGCAGTTCTATTCGCATCATCTATGATTCCAGCAATTTCCAAAGTCTTTGCAGTCTGCTACATATGGCCTCGCGACGATGCATTCTTTAAAGGCTTTCCAATTGTTGTAACATACTGTGGTGCACATCAGTATGCCATCTTCTACACGGCGAACGTATATTTCTTTGTTCAAGCAATCCCATTTGGCCTTGCCATGCTCAGCAGTATCTTTTGTTATGTCCGGATCATAATACAACTAAGTCGTCGTACGGTTACGATGTCAAAGGAGGTACATACTAACGCCCCATCTCATATCATAAAGACACGTAACGAAATTGCAAGAATGCTTGTGGTTAATGGCATAGTGTTTTTTCTGCTTTCGTGTCCCAATTTTGTACCTGGTATAATTGACACGGTAATGAGACTAAGCGGTAATGCCTGGGTAAGTTCTCGCACTATGACACAAATGTTTTGGGTCGGGAGGTGTTTGCTTTTCTTGAACTCTTGCGTTAATCCAATCATATTTAATCTCATGAGTCCACGCTATCGGGGCGCCTTTCGACAGGCATTTGGATGCTCATCAATACGCTAGAATCGTCATTCACGGGTTTTGTAAAATAGTTTATTTTTTTATACGCTAAGAAAGCAGAACGGGACTACATGGTTGGTCACACTTGATTGGATGAACCATTGAGCACAGGGGGAATGAGATTGTCTTAATTCCAAGATTCATTATTGAATGATTCCCTTTAAAATTCATAGAGGTCCTTTTTACCGTCTGCTTGAAGAGAGTACCGGAAACAGTAACATCCAATAAACGTAGCGGAAACTTTTGGGAACGTCATCGTACTCTCGTACAAATTCAATAGATAGGAAGGTGTCTGCTTTACCTGAACTCTTACGTCAATCCAATCATATTTAATATCATGAGTCCGCGCTATCGGGAGGCATTTCGACAGGCATTTAGATGCCATGCCATATGCAAGAATCGTCATTCACCGGTTTTGGAGTGTAACCTAAGTTCTACGCTAAGATAGAAATAATACGTAGCATCAGCGCTGCTAGCTCTAGTACCAATTTTGGAGTGTAAAGAAATATCGAGCTTGGTTTTTATTGAATAAATTGGAGAGTAATTGAATATTTTTTTATTGGTAGTATATAATTAAGCTTTGCTTAGCATGTTAGTTCGTGGTTAGATCCTATTCTTAACATTTTAATTTTTCTCGAATAAAAGTTACTTGACATTACTACTTGGTAGCAGTAAGAAGATAAAAACGTAACTCGATATCGAGTTTTTCCGAGCTCGGAAACTCGAAATATGAAACTCGAAGCTCGAAACTCGAAGATTAGCAACACACGTTATTAATTTGTCTGGTTATAGCAAAAGTAAACATACCACATGAACAGAATGTAAAAGGGACTTGTTGGGCTGGTATTGCAATATTTATACTGTTTCACTCCATGAAGTGGTGAATTATGTTAATATATCATGCACAAGTGTATGAATTGTTATCCCTAGCCCAGAGGGCAGCATTCTACTTTGACGTAGCGTTTCTAAATTCAATTGAAGAGGGCGTATTGTACTGATCTGCGAAAACAATATCCTGTTGTATTGTAAGGCTGAAATTATATTGAACAAATCCAAGATGGTTACGCAAATTTTAGACGGTTCCATTAACATGGTCGGCTGACTTCCTCAATAATGGCTTGATCACTCTTGTTTTTGTCTCGTCTTGTCTTGATGTTGTCTCGTTCCCAGGTTGCAATGTCGTAATGATGAGTAGATGAAACACGAATACACGAATTGGTGTTTAGTTACAAAACCATTAAAAGTACTATTTGTATGAGATGATTTTTTTATCCAATGGTTTTAGGAAGAAAATATTTAGCTTCAGCATGACATGAGATATTTGGAATTATATATGTAACATGTTTAATGGGTATCTGCAAGTTCTGAGTTTGTACAGGCACGAAATGAAGACATGGACAGATCGTGTAATTCGACGCATCGACTGTTGACGATTAACACCGGTAAAAAAATGTTCCCTTTACTTTACATGTAAAATGGGGGTTACAAAACGTCAATTTCTGCATTTATAAAGCGACTGTATTGTTTAACTTTACATTGTTCGCACATGATGTGTGCGATCCCCTAGGGCTGCGATCATTTGAAGTACACATTGTTATGGGGTAATAGCCTCAACGTTCCTAGGAATAAGCCGCTGAAAGTTTACACGTGGTGTTGCACCCTTACATAATATATTTGAGAAGTGTTGACAGGATATCTACGATCAAAATCACCCCACAACCTACAAAATGAAATAACGATGTTTCACTTTTGCACTTGTATTATAGTCGAGACCATCTGAGACCGATCTTCCAATCACGTGACTCAGCCGTTCCATTGACTGGGGAGGAGGTTATTTTCTGACGAAAATATTGATGGAATATATGGAATCAGTTTGAATGAAAAATAGCCATAATAGAAAATAATTAATTAATTAATAAACATATATACACTTATCATTAAAACCCAGGTTGTACCATGATATTATGTTTAATTTACATACCTAACTGCAAATGAGTACCTACTTAATTTCTAATAATATTGACCGATGCTTATACCATTTTGCCAGTCTGTTTGTGAAATATGTTTGTAATTTCTGGCTGCATATCCCTTGATGTTAGCACAAATAATTTCATCATTTAAATCGCAGTGATATTGTGGTATTCTGATTATTTCATGTCCATTATCTTTTGCAAGTCGTCAGTTTTGAAATTCCGTGATTTGTGTCAGTACTTCTTAATGACATCATAAAGTTGAGGAATCTTTAATGAATGTTTATGTTTAGTTAGTCATTCCTGCATTTCGGCCTTTAATTAAACTACTTGATGTTGGTATTTCCCTCTCAACGCTACATAGTATAAAATATCCATAATGAGTTGCAGGAATGTTTGGAAAGGTTTTTACTTGTTACTTTTACTAAAGATTACAAGATGGCAAATAAAAAATTATTGCGGCCTCCTGCGTTGTGATAAATATTCTAAGTTCACCAGTTTCGATCGTTTTCAGCTTTGTGTTTTTATTCAAATGCCGAAATCACAGGTGACGCTTTCAAAGCCTTTTGAATTAAAATAATGCGCAAATGGTTCAATATTTGGCTCTCTTTGAATGGTACACTAAGCACATCTGTAGGCTGTATCAAAATGATTTGTACTCTGATATGTTCCATTTTCAAAAAAGCATTAAAAATATAAAATTTCTGATAAATACAATATTTTTGATTTTAATAAATAGGGAATTATGTCAACTTATTGATCTGATAATCTGAAGATAATTGGCTGTTGTTTCTGACCGCTATTGTCATTCAAATGAAGATCGACGTAATCATGGTTTTACTCGCAGCAACGCAAATATAATAGGTTCACTGCACAAACTCTTTATAAGTAGTGAATATATGAGTGCAGTCAGGAGGAACTTTGAATTGTGCGCTTCAGATCTAACGTTTCGATGAAAATGATAAAAAAAAACCAATATTCCTTTAAAAGCTTGTAAATTCTGAAAAAAATGTTCGATTGTCGTAAATCAAAATTCTTAGAAAAGATGAAACTTCAATAATTTTGCATATAGAAGCAAAATGGTCTAAATGGTTCGTAACATATCAAACAAAAATCTGAAAAACTGATCAGACCACGGTACAAATCTTTTTGATACAGCCTGTAATATGCATTGGAGCAGTATTGTGTATTTTTTATTGCATAAGGCAACTTTTTATTCACATTATAGATGAGGTTCGACCGGAAGACGCCAGAAGACAGTACATCTTATTTTTGGTTTTGCTACTTTTGCTTTTGTTACTTTTGCTTTGTAAATATAGTTAAAAATGCCAAAATGGCTGCCAAAATTGGCAGCCATTTTGGTTTTGCTACTTTTGCTTTGTAAATATAGTTAAAAATAACATAACATAACATAACAATTAATATTTATATAGCGCTATTCCATCTAGATCATAGCGCATGTAACACATCAGAACACAAAATACATTTAGCATGGAAAAAGGTGAGTCTTTAGACTACAACGAAAATGAGAGATATTGTCAGTTTCTCTTATGGTACGAGGGAGATTGTTCCATGCCCGTGGACCAGCTACACTGAAAGATTTCTGACCCAAGACCTTATTTGTGAGGAACATTTAGGCGAGTAATGTCATTTGCAGAACGAAGAGCTCTTCGGGGAACATATGGTGACAGTAAATTGCATAAATATCCAGGTGCAGTATTGTTCATGCTTTTGAAGACAAAAAGACAGAGTTTGAATTGAATCCTTTCCCGTATGGGCAGCCAGTGGAGTTCTTTAAGCGTGGGAGTAATATGGTCACGCATGGATATGGAACATATCAACCGAGCGGCATTGTTCTGCAATCTTTGAACTCTGTTCAATTCATGTTCCGTAGCACCAAAGAGAAGAAGATTACCATAGTCAAGACGAGAGATAACTAAAGCTCTAACGACATGATGAAGAGTGTCTTTATCGAGGTCACTCGATAAAAATGCCAAAATTGCCAAAATTGCTGAATTTTTAACTATATTTACAAAGCAAAAGTACTGGATATGAGTTGTTAATGGTCTAACACATACATCCCATCGTAAAAGTATATTTTCATCATACATTTCAGTTGATATTATGCTATTTAATGGAATTTTGACAACTTTTAACAATTTTTAACCATTCATTTGGCGGCCATTTTGGTTTTAAAGTATGTTAACAAAGCAAAAATACTAAATATCAGTTTCTAGTGGTCTTAACCATACATCCCATTATTAAAACTACATTCTGATCATACTTATTGTTTTATATATACCAATTTATAGAATTTTATCATTTTTGGCGGCCATTTTGGCGGCCACATTTGATTTAGGTGTGTTAACGCAAATTCATGATATAAGTGTCTAGTGGTCTAATACATACATCCCACTATTAAAACTATAATTTCACCATACAATTTAATTGATATAATGTCATTTTATGAGATTTGACCAGTTTAGGCCGGCGGCCATTTTGGACGCCATCTTGAATAATCCGTTAGCATATCAAAATGATTTTTGGTCACATGTTTTAGTACCATGATATTAAAGGTAGATGACCCGATCACATTTTCGTAGCACAGAATTATTTCAAACATACGGAGATTTCCATATCATATGAAAGCTCGTATTTTTCTCATCATCATACTGAAATTTGACGGCCTAAATCGGTATAATTACGGAGAAATCGATGAAATAACGTCGAATTACCGCGAATGGTGGTAACCACCGATATAGTATGTGTACTACTCAATGGGTACAGTTCACAGCATCTTGTGCGTCTAAAACAAGAACCATTAGAGCTATGCAACTCAAACTTTGGAACACGACTTTTTTAAGGATGACCTTTCATGTAGAATAAAAAACTTCCAAGTTGAAAATCGGAACATCTACCTTTAAGTCAAAAAAGTTAGTTTGAGGGAGTCCGGGGCGATATTTTTTACCGTAAACAACATTTGGATTGAAACTGATATACATGTACATGTACGTATACAAGTGTTTTGCACTTGTTCTTACATTACGTTACATGTATATCCTATGTTGAAAAAATATCAGACCATGTTTAACGCAAAATTTTACGATACTGGGATTCGAACCAGTAATCTTTCGTTCATGGGACCTGTTTGATAGCCATTAGACCACGAGGAGTTGGCTGACAGCGATTGGAATTTCAACCGATATGATTTTTACGGAGTAAAGCTAATCGGTTTTAACAATATATATAATACAATAAAACGTGCGGTAAGTCGAATATGTATAGCGCACAGCGAGCTTTCTGTGAACTACGCCCGCGCTACGATGTCATTTTTACGCGTTTTAACTAGCCTATCCAAATGTTGTTTACGGTAAAGAATTTCGCGACCGGCGAGGGGGGGGGGGGGGGGGGGGGGGGGGGGGGTAACCCTCTGTATATGCCCAGTAAGTGTTCCAAGACTGTTTTAAGTTTGAACGTAGTAGCGTGAAGTGCTTTCCAAAATGCGGAGGGCATCAAGTGTAAATGCGTTCAGTCTCAAATCATAAATTGCTCATTAAACATTTTCCCGACATTCTTTACTAAGTGTAAGCTAACTAAGCAACTGTAGGCCTAGTTGATATACATGCAGTGGCGTAACATCCGGGGGGGGGGGGGGCAGGGGGCACAGTGCCCCCCCCCCCCCCCCCCCTGAAGGTGCTCAGCAGGAAATTCAAACCTACCCACCAGGAAAAATGGGGGGATGGGAAAAGAGGAAAAGAAGGGGGAAAGGGAAAGAAAAGAGAGAGAGAAAGGAAAAAGGGAGGAAAAAGAAAAAGGAAAAGGAGAAAAAAAGTGAAAGAAAGAAAAGAAGAAAGTGAAAGAAAGAAAGAAAGAAAATTTCGCAGTAGAAAATGCACAACAGTCCCCCCCCCCCCCCCCCCCCCCCCCCCCCCCCCCCCCCCCCCCCACTTACGTGAAATTCACGAGGTGACTGACTGGAAAACAAAATTGGGGCAACCTTTTACGAAAAATTCCGGGACGGAATTATTCTAACCAGGATTTTTTTGGACTGTGCCCCCCCCCCCCCCCCCCTGACACCCAACCTCTGTTACGCCCCTGTATACATGTAAAATCAAAATCAAAATGAAAGGTCCGTGCTCAATATCTTTGTCGTGGCAAAACGCATTAGATTATGTGTTGCAGATCATATTTTGTCTATATCTCACAAAATAATATCATATTGATGATTCTATGTCAAACGGTCAATGCGTCCGATTGAAACTCGATAAAAGCTGGCTCTAAATCCGACATCGAAAATAATAACATTTCAAACTAGGAAGGTATATCTTGTTCAAATCTGACAACTAAGGGTCTTGCTGAAAGTGGTGCAGACCAATGTGCTTTATTCCGTCATTAAAAGTCAACGGAACCGTCTGTTTCATGTTATTTCAGATTATACTTGGTCAACTACGGAATTTATATTGATTTCCCGGTCGCTTTATATGTTTACTGCTCAATTATGAATCATGCAAAGGGAAGATTTTGATGATGCAAGTTTATAAAAACGCACCAACTCTCATCATGTTAACAGCGCCACGCCGTTGCATCATCTTGGTTTGCATCATGTTTTCTACGCATGTAGTACATTTCCTTCGGCATAAAAGTATAAGAAAAGTGAACGACACATAAGTTGCAGTTAGTTATTATGTTGTAATACAGTCAACTGGACGGCCAATACTCCACGGTCTTCGCACGATGGCAAGTATACCTGCAAATGAGAGTGTGGGCACTTTAGACCTTCCGGATTCCTGCAATGAGTTCAATACCTATGTAATACCTACGAGGGAGGTGGCCCGTTTGTACATCCTCAGTCCAGTGGAACAACTTCTGGTGTCTTATATTATACCCATGGTATCTGTTTTCGGAATCTTGTGCAATATGGCATTCATATTTGTACTGATTCGCGTACAGAATATGCGAACGTTAGTCAATTTCTATCTCTGCAACCTGGCAATAGCTGATATGTGTGCACTTGCTTACACACTCGGTCATGGTATCTGGAATGCTTACTCTCATGTGAACAACGCTATGCCGTTTATATCATCTTTGGGGTGCATCATGTTTTTCTGGACAAGTAATACATTTTTGTACGGCTCGATGTTCTTCGTTACTCTGATGTCTATCGAACGATATATAGCCATATGCCACCCCATGTATCATCGAAAAATTAACTCAAAACATCGTTGTTTAAAGCTGATACTTGCATCGTGGATTATTGCAGCTCTATTCGCATCATCTGTAATTCCAGTATGTGCTAAAGTCTTTGCAGTCTGCTTCACATGGCCTCGCGACGATGCATTCTTTAACGACTTTCCAATTGTTGCAACATTCTGTGTACCTTCTCAGTATGCCACTTTCTACGCGAATAACGTATTTTCCTTTGTTCAACCAATCCCATTTGGAATTGCTATGCTCAGCAGTATGTTCTGTTATGTCCGGATCATAATACAACTAAGTCGTCGTACAGTTACGATGTCGACGGAAGAAAAAGACAACGCCCCATCTCATATCATTAAGACACGCAACGAAATTGCCAGAATGCTTGTGGTTAATGGCATAGTGTTTTTTCTGCTTTCGTTTCCAACCTTTTTACCTGGTATAATTTTAACGGTAATAAAACTTAGCGGTAACCCCTGGGTAAGTTATCGCAGTTTAGTACAAATGTTATGGATAGGAAGGTGTTTGCTTTACCTGAACTCTAGCATTAATCCAATCATTTTTAATATTATGAGTCCACGCTATCGGGAGGCCTTTCGACAGGCATTCGGATGCCCATCAATATGCAAGAAATGGCATTCACAGGTTTTGGAGAGTAGGTTAAGTTCTGTACGCTAAGATAGAAATTAGAATGTGACATCAGCTAGCTGTAGTATAAATGTATGTGCCTAGAGAGATGCGCCCGAAGTAGTGAGCTGCGAGGGGAGCGAGATACGACCGGGGGAGCATCTCACGTATACCGAATGAAAAAACATACGAGGCCTAGTTAAGGCGAATCGTTGTTTTACAAACTTCATGCAAATTACATCTGTAATCTGTAACACTAATAGTATTTAATGATGTAATCTATAACACTACTAGTATGTTACTATGTAATCGATAACAATAATATTAAGTAACTATGCATAATTTTGTGTATGTTAAATAGTAAATATTTAGATGTACGAGGGTCGGTCTATAAGTAATGAATGTGATCATGGTATGGGATGCATAAGTGATTCTATTGAAAGATAGTGTGCTCTGGTTTAGACCTCCAAATCTTGAAACTGGACCTTGTAGAGTGAATTTGTTTTAAAAAGGATCCCTTTTTTCATCAAAAGTGCAGAAAATAGGTAGGGTAGCCTTATTGATTTTCCAAAAGACGGCCATGAAGAGACTACATTTCTGAGGAGCTTGGAAATGTCATCTTAATCGCCATTGTTTCTAGTAAAAAAACCACAAATTTGAAAGATCTCTCAAAATTTACCTAGATAGTATTCATATTATAGTATTCACATTTGCATGTAGGTGATGTCCCATTAATTAAAATTAATCAAGAACGTTAGGCATTTACGCAATTGTTCTTACTGTCAAGTCGTTTAAATTGAGGATTTTGTCATGCATACATTCCGATTCTAGTTTAGCAACGCTCTTAAGGGTAGGGATAAGTTCCCTATTGCTTTGTGTGGTTAAAAGGTCAAGTTCGTGTTAAATTTTGTTCACCGTTAGAGCAAACTGGTTCATTCAAATACTTTGATTTTATTGAAGATCAAGATGTAATCTGCTATAAAACAATCACTTTTCTGAAGGTTAACCGGCACTTAGGTACGACAGGCTGCCTATATCCTACGATCATGGGTTTTAGCTCTAAATTGATGGAAACAGTGACATCATGTAACATAATACCATTCAAGAAAGAGCTAGAGATGTTGGGCCTAATGTGGAGGAAATAACCTACAAATGCCAAATTATGAAACATTTAGGAACATTTACAGCACTTTTTACCTTTTCTAGGATGTTAAATTTAGAATTATGGTGGGGTCTACATAAATTTCAAATACTGCTGGGTATTGCCACTGGTGTGCACTCTACGCTACTCGGACCAGGTTACTATGTATTTGTAGCTGAGATTCAAAGCTACAATTGTAGACTATTTCATAAAGTTGGCTTATATCTTGTATTCTCTTCGAAATTGAATTTAACCATTGTAACACTTTGTTATCAATGGTTATTGTTATCTCGTGCACGCGTTTGTATTATCGCTTTTGGATTGCTGTAAATAGCATACTTTTCGGCCTTCCGAAGTGTGATATTCAGAACTGCAAGATTGGTTCCACGGACTATATAAATATCGCGACCACATGACGCCAGTACTAGAAACAATGCATTGGTTACCAGTGAAATATCGGATTGAGTACAAGATACTGCTACTAACCTTCAAAGCTCTGCACGATTTAGCCCTAACATATATACATTAAAGACCTCATCTGCTCATATCGACCCGGTCGTTCTATCCGTTCATCATGTTTTATAGTGACAGGGCTTCTTGTTGAACAAACTTCCGGATCATATCAGGTCAACAACATCTGTTACCCAGTTCAAGACGGTGTTAAAACACATTTATTTAAGAAAGCCTACAATCATGGAACCTTTTAGATTTCATTTATTATGTTAAATGACTTTTAATTCTTTCTGAACACATTCGGTTTCCCTGTGTTTGAATATAAATGTATGCTGTAATTACTGTGTTTAATATTTTGATGTGTGTATTATTAAATAATATATAGACTCGGACAAACTGGTGAGAATTCAATTAACAAAGACCTTAAAGATACCCTGTCTCGAACCCGGTTCCTCTCGCTATCGCGGCGATTGGTTAATCCACATGGACTGTGCTTACATGGATACCAGACGAACGAGCACTTATGTATACAAAGTCTTTGTTGAAAGCCTCTAGCAGCCGAAATACATGTGTATTATTAAGGTTGTCAATTCGGTATATTGTAATTGCAATGTATATTTCACCCTTTTCTCGTGCTTTAATATCGATGCAATACTGATTGTGCAATATGTATTATGTGCATCACGCTTTTTACTACACCCATTATTTCTATGTATATGTCACAGTTATCCCGATGCCTGTTCTTGAAAACTGTGAAATACAGTATTTTATCTTGTTGTTATCGGTAGAGTAAGTTTTTTTAAATATTGTATATCTATGATTTCTCCAGTGTGCTTTATGCTGTAAATTTATCTTTGTAAAGCGCCTTGAGTTCTTTTTGATGTAATTGCGCTATATAAGAAATAAATATTATTATTATTGTGTGAGGGAATTATGGTAACGTAATTGTGGTAATTTAATTTTTAGTAACGTAGCCATTGTTAGCATCTTTAAATTAAAAGGTTACAACGGAAGCAATGGAAATTGGTTGATGCCCTATTGTAAAAGCCTTCCCAATCCTGCTGATGAAATATGTTGTTACCCGTGTCTAACTTCATCCATGTAAACATCTTATTGTTAGAAATCATTTATAACGCTTCATCTTATTTCGAAATCACTTAATGTACCTTTGGATATGTTGTAACCATGGTCACGTCAATAAAGCCTCTAATTTTTCGAGCTCTGCTTTGATGGGACAATGGCGTGCAAAGCAAAATCAATTACTGAATGACGCTGAACAATAATTCGACATTGATTTGTTTTTCAAAGCTTCGTGCAATCACCTACATCTTTCGTCCAGCTGATTGAAAAAGAAAATGATCCAGAGGTGTTACAAATATATACATGATGTGCTACCATTAGTTATTAATTGAGGTACATTCCATGTTTCAAGCTTGAAAGAAGTAGCATACATGTAAAGCTTATTTCAGATACGCAACGAAATTGCCAGAATGCTTGTGGTTAATGGCATAGTGTTTTTTCTGCTTTCGTGTCCATCCTTTTTATCTGCACACAGAAAAATGTTTACATAATTATGTTAAATATAGAACTCCATAATTATTATGTAAACCTTTCACACAGTATATGTGTACAAAATACACAAATTATGTAAACATAACTTGTGTATTTTGTACACAATTTATTTGTGTACAAAATACACAAGTTTTATTTACATAATTTGTGTATTTTGTACACATATACTGTGTGAAAGGTTTACATAATAATTATGGAGTTCTATATTTAACATAATTATGTAAACATTTTTCTGTGTGGTATAATAGTTATCACGGTAATAAAACTTAGCGGTAATCCCTGAATAAGTTATCACAGTTTGGTACAAATGCTATGGATAGCAGATTGCAGATAAGGCGGACCTTATCCGGGGTTTACGATCCTAAACCCCAGATAAGTGACCTAAACCCCAGATAAGGCGACTTATCCGGGGTTTAGGATCGTAAACCCCCAGATAAGTTGACTTATCTGGGATTTAGGTCACTTATCTGGGGTTTAACATGAACATTTTTGGGGAGGGGGTCGTGAATAACCGACTCTCCATGCCACCATCCCCATCTCTGCTTCGGCCGGCTGTGCATAATTGTACCTCAATTGATACATAGGTAATTTTTTGTTTAAATTCTTAGTCTGAGGATGTAGCGACACGGGAAGAAAAAATAGGTGAAGGCCGCTCAAAATGATTAGCGCATGACTTCAACACTGAGGTTGTGCGACGAAGAAAAAAAACCTTAGTCTACGAGCAGCGCCGCATTATTTCGATGATTTTGATTACAAAATCGTTTTTAAAAAACTATATTTTATCAAAAGGGACATAAAAGTGGTGTTGAAAATTTTAAATGTTTAAAAATTTACTTCAGAATTCAAGATGAACATTAAAAATTGCGATTATTGTTGTTTCTACTAACAAAAATACAGCAAAACTTGATTAAAAACAATATCATCGCCAGACGACGCTGGGACAGTCATCGCCCGGTTAACGATGAAAATAATTGAAAAAATAGCATTTACAATTGGGGTGATTAGCCACCCAGAACGGTTTTGGAATGGAAAAATTTTCTTCTAACCTATGATGAATTTTTCAAAATGATTAGATCAACATTCGCGATTACGTTTTATTTCAATACGAATTCAAAATGTAGGTTTCCGCATGTCCATCGTCGTCTGATCATCGCTATTAATTGAAAAACTCCCTCTATGCAAATATGGTTCGCGTTATGTATCACGCGTACTGCATGGGGATACTGTCGGACGTAAAATGCTCGTCCCGGCTGTACGAGCATTTTTGAATCGACGTTTTCTTGTACAAAGAGAGCTGATTTTTCTTAATCCTTATAGGTGTGAGTTCATACATGTAATACAATTATAAAAATATACTAATCTCAGTTTTTATCATAATTGAGGGCGCAGCCTCCAACACATCTCTTAGTGCCCCTTTAAGTGACGAAATTCACCAAAAGTGTCACGGACAATTTGAAAACAAAAATGACACCAACCAACCCTATACCCTATTTGAAAATCACTGAATGTTCCTTTAAACCAGGAGTGTTTGCTGGCAATCAATAGTAATAACATATTGATTGATATGTTGTAACCATGGCCACGTCAATAAAGCGTCTAATTTTTCGAGCTCTGCATTGAGGAGACAATGGCGTGCGATATAAAATCAATTACGGACTGACATCAAACAACGTGAATTGACAAATAACGTGACTTTGAATTGTTCTGTCAAGCTTAATGCAATCATCTTCACCTTCCGTCCAGTTGCTTGAAAAACAAAAGGATCTATTATAGGTGTCATTCATCTCGCTTGACATCAGTGGCGTGTCCAGGATTTTGCTGGTGGGGATTACTCTCCATTCCCCTGAATGACTTTTACATCATTTTGGCCAATTATCTGTTCCTGCATGTGCTCCCCCCATTCGTTTGTAATTAAGATAAGATGTTGGTTTTTAAACGGGCTGTAAAATAATATTCCTGGACATATACGTGTAACGCGCGAAATCTTGCTATTTATCTTTATTTTTTATATTTCTGATTCTGACGATATAATTATAATTGGATAGAAATTAAGTAAAATTCTTCAAATTCTCCCAAACCATGCAAACGGGTGCAATTCCCTCGAAATTACTATTATTCTGCCAAATGAAAAGATTGGTGGAAAGGGGAGGTGGTTGTAATTGTTGGTTTGTAAAGGCCCTGTCACACTATAGCGTAAGGCCTGAACGTGGCCTGAACGTATGCCGACGTATTCAAAAAATAGCTCGAAAATTGTCAGAGTCCAAGAACGTCCAAGAACGTCCAACTTCCCAACGAATTGCGTAGGAAAAGTCGACATCGGTGATGGAATGGACGTATCCATAGCGTATCCATAGCGTATTAAACGTATACAAAGCGTATGACTAACGTATTTATAGCGTATCACTAACTTACAACAAACTTATCACAGCGTATCACAGCGTATGCGATCGGCGAGCGTATGACCAACGTATGCTGAACGTATTCGAAGCGTATGTCTGCCGTGTTCGACGTATCCTCAGCGTATCCTCGGCGTACAACGAACACGTGACTTATGCCGCTGCAGAAATTGAATTTCGTATACGACGGGACAAGTGTTGCCAGTTCAAGTAAACGCAGCCTAGATGATAACTATTAAAATATCTAGAGGGGTAAATCTATAGGTCCAACCTATAACTTACGACGAGTAACGTACCTCTAACGTATGTCAGCGTATGTCAACGTATGTCTAACGTATGTCAGCGTTTATAAACGTATGTCTAACGTACCACGAACCTATCGGGAACTTATGCAGAACGTAAGTTAAGCACACGTTGAGTACGTCGAGAAATTTTGAACATGCTCAATAATTTTTCGCGGGCTCGACGTAGACCAAATTATCACAACGTATCACAGCGTGCTCTTGCCGTAAACGATGTATCGCCAACTTAACTTAACTATTTCTTGCCATAGCGGTACATAACTTGGACAGCCGAAGCGTCGATAATAAGGGATATGTATTAGTATGTATCTTAGAAGTGTATAAACCTGTGACGCTGTTAGCGTATTATTAATGTTATTGTTCCTTCATTGTCAACAAAGACGTGTTTCAAGCATGTTTTAAGCTTGAATGAAGTAGCGTTAAGTTAAAGCTTATTTCTTAATTTGCCTAATTTACCTTGCGTTGCGGTAAAGTTAAAGTTAACAGAAATGTCTGTGTCTTCGAGTAATTTTGACTATGAAAAGTGTTCACAAACACGAGTGTTGCGAAAAAGCCTTTTGATTGGCTAAGAGTCGCGCGCCGAGTGTGTATAGTCGCTGGCAACTCTTAAAACTCATTTTTTCCGGCACCTCTGTCAACCATAAGGGATGTGCAAGTACATACACTTCCCCACAAACCAGACAAATAATCAAACAAACAAAGAAACACCCCAACGAACCCCATAGATATATATACAAACAAACAAACCCAAATTAATAAACAAACAAACAAAACCAAACAAAACGATCAAATATCATTACTTATTACGTCCTCCCACTATTTGTGCTTGAACGTCAGATCGTGTTTATGGTAGGCCTATTACCCCTTAAGAGGATTAAAAGATGTCTGCATTGACCTTGCATGGAAAGTCATAATATATGTATGTTAGAGGTTCTCGGACATTGTTACCATTCTTTAGGTACCATTTGAGACGGAGACTATTCCCAGAACAAGAACCATAGCTGGAGACCGAAGCTTAAAGGGTACTAAGAGATGTGTTGAAGGCTGCGCCCTCTATAGGATAAACTTACAGCTGTAAGGAGTACAAAAATCAGCCGTCTTTGTGCACTAAAACGTCGTTTAAAATACTCCATCCCCGGCTCGGACAACATTTGATGGTAAAGAGCGTTACGCTATTTTTCTTTTCGATTCAAATTACATACGATATTACATAGAGGGCGTTTTAAAAAAATGTTTCAATAAATAGTGATGATATTACAACGTATTTAAACATTGGTTTAATCAAGTTTTGCTGATTTTTTGTGAGTAGAACAACAAGTTAAGTATATTTTGTAAATAAAAGATCTTAAACATCTAGTACCTCTTTAAGTGGTGACATTGACCGGTTGACGTACACCTCAAGATGTACACAATGAAGACAGCAACAGCAACTAACTGCACGTGTATATAATAGTAATGAACGACACGTCGTGTATTAGTCATAGTTATTGCTTCTGTTATATTAAGGTTAACTAGAGGGCCAGTACGCCACAGTCTTCGCACGATGGCAAATATCTCTGTTAATACAAGCGTGGAAACCTTAAACCTGCCAGATTCCTGCAATGATTTCAATACCTTTATAATACCTACCAGGGAAGTGGCCAGTTTGTTAATGTTAATCTACAGTCAAGTGGAACAACTTCTGGTGTCCTACCTCATACCCATGGTATGTGTTTTCGGAATCTTGTGCAATATGGCTTTCATATTTGTACTGATTCGCGTACAGAATATGCGAACGTTGGTCAATTTCTATCTCTGTAATCTCGCAATAGCTGATATGTGTGCACTTGCTACCACACTCGGTTTTCGTATCTGGAATGTCTATTCTCGTGTGAATAACGCCGTGCCGTTTACATCATCTTTGGGATGTATCATGTTCTTTTGGGCAGGTAGTACATTTTTCTTCAGCTCGATGTTCTTTGTTACTCTGATGTCTATCGAACGATATTTAGCCATATGCCACCCCATGTATCATCGATCAATAAACTCAAAACATCGTTGTTTTAAGCTGATACTTGCATCTTGGAGTATTGCAGTTTTATTCGGATCATCTAGAATTCCAGTAATTTCCAAAGTCGTTGCAGTCTGCTACATATGGCCTCGCGACGATGCATTCTTTAACGACTTTCAAATTGTTGCAACATTCTGCGTGGCACCTCGGTATGCCATCTTCTACACGACGAACGTATATTTCTTTGTTCAACCAATCCCATTTGGCCTTGCCATGCTCAGCAGTATCTTTTGTTATGTCCGGATCATAATACAACTAAGTCGTCGTACGGTTACGATGTCGACGGAGGAACAAACCAACGCCCCATCTCATATCATAAAGACACGTAACGAAATTGCGAAAATGCTTGTGGTTAATGGAGTAGTGTTTTTTCTGCTCTCGTTTCCAACTTTTGTACCTGGTATAATTCACACGGTAATGAATCTTAGCGGTAACCTTTGGGTACGTTATCGCACTTTGGTACAAATGCAATGGGTAGGAAGGTGTCTGCTTTACCTGAACTCTTGCGTCAATCCAATAATATTTAACATCATGAGTCCGCGCTATCGGGAGGCATTTCGACAGGCATTTGGATGCTCGGCAATATTCAGGAATCGACATTCACAGGTTTTGGAGAGTAGCTTAAGTTCTATACGCAGAAAGTAGAACATGACAACATCATGGATGTTCTTGATTCGATGAACCCGGAAAAAGTAGATTGGTCTTGCCACGTACATCTTCATTTTACTCGAATTCTGCATGTCCCCGGTAATATTCAGACTGTAACAAGATTTTGTAAACCCTGTTAGAAATACTTTTTATTTCATTATTGATTTGTGTTTTCTTACCATTAAAGGTAATTCCTTCCGCTACAAAATAAACTTTTGTTTCGTTCAAATCGATGGTATACTGATAGAGATGTGGTCAATAGTATACAAATATAGATTGCGCATGAGGGAAATGGGGTGAAATACTATATTCCCCGAGGTGATATGGAGACCTTAAAGCCTACTATTTTCACGAAGCCGAAGCCTGAGGGAAAAAAAGTAAGCTTACGGTCTCCAGATCAACAAGGGACAATTATAGTTCACCCTATTTCACGAATAAAGAGCAGTCCATATTTGTTTTATATAACGCACGAACATATGTTAGTGTGCACTTTTGATGAAATTAAACATGACAAATACCTTAAAAATAATAGGCTAGTATAAATAGTATAGTAGTCGATTCTTGCTGCTTGACTTACTACATCGAGTCTTCAAGAAAACTCTCTCATGCTAAACTCATCTCATCGATAGAGGCCTAGGCCTTGCAGAATGCACTCTTAAGGTGGATTGACAACAAATAATCATTCATGACTAAAATATACGGACTTGTTTTAATACAGCAGAGAAAACAATAAAATGTGCGGTAACTATGCAGACGACGTGTTTACATTTTAAGAAGCGATTCCTCTTTTCCCGTTGTGGACTGAGTGCACAGCCGAACATCGTAATTTGTAAATACAGCAAATTCCAAAATCTATGCATTCTGCTACTTATGGCTTCGCGGTGATGCATTTCTTAACGACTTTCCAAATGTTACAACATTCTGTGGGGCTCCTCAGTATACCATCTTCTACACGAATAACGTAATTGTCGTTGTTCAACTAATCCCATTTGTTGTTGCGATGCTCAGCAGTATCTTCTGTTATGTCCGTATCATAATACCTCTCAGTCTTCGAACAATTACGAAGTCGACGGAGGAACAAACCAACGCCTCATCTCATATCATAAAAACACGCAACGAAATTACCAGAATGCGTGTGGTTAATGGCATACTGTTGTTTCTGCTTTCGTTTCTGTCACATTTATCTGGTATAATTTAGACGGTAGTAAGACTTAGCGGTAACTTTTGGGTGAGTCATCGCACTTTTGTACAAATGACATGGATTGAAATGTGCTTCAAATTACCTGTGCGTTAATCCAATCATATTTAATATCACGAGTCCACGCTATCGGAAGGCCTTTCGACAGGCATTTGGATGCCAAGCAATGTGTAAGAATAGACATTCCCAAGATTTGAAGAGTAGCTTGATTTCTATACACTACTAAAGTGTATAGAGCATGACAACATGGTGGATCTCACAACACAATTGATCGGATGAACCATTAAGCGCAGGGGTAATGAGATTGGTCTCTAATCAAAGATTCAGTATGGACTGATTCCCATTGAAATTCATAGAGGTCCTTTTTACCTGGAAGAGAGTACAGTACAGTAGCATCCAATAAGCCAGTATTTTCAACAAGTAGCTTGTGTGCCTTTCTTGAGATGCAGGGGAAAACCCAGCACAATGTCTCGTAAATGTTGATCATTTCGGTCAATTCTAAGGAACAACGTCATATTTATTGGTCACGTAAAACAATTAAAACTCCAGATGTGTATTTACCATTGTTTAAAAGACTCAACAATACCAAATAATTGATTTATTGGACAAAACATGCATTCTATTTACCCGGGACCAGATCAGAACAACCATTAAGTTTAACTTAGAACTGCAAATGTCATATTTGTATTTCATAGGAACTGAGCGATATTGAAATAAACATTTCTGGACTAATTGGATTCCATCTCTCCACAAGATAATATTCTACCATAGTCTGACTGACTATTAGGAAGGTTGCACATAAAGAAAAGTGAAATATGTAACACCATTCACCTTATTTATCGCACTTTGCATGAACATAACTTGTTTAACTAATTGTATTATATATATCCAAGATGATCAATAGTGAATAATACACATGTATGCATTGTCATTAAATGGATCTTGGAATTAATCCAAGATTGGATTGAATGTACTGCCATGTGTTCAGTCCTTTATCCAAGATGCCTGCGAAATTCTCAAATTAAACCCGGAGTGAACTACTTATTAGGTGTTTTCATAAAGTGACACACTTCAGAATTCGACAGTTTTTATATGGAATAAACCATGGTGTTTATTCCGAAAAACTGCTAAATTCTGAATTGTGTCAACGTGTATTCAGTCGCCTTACGGAAACACCTTGGTAACAGCTTGCCCAGCTCGCGTGGTTAACATTTGAATAGGGGTACTGAAATACATGTACATTATAATATATAACTTTTTTTCGTAATTTGACTTTGTTTTGCCATCCTCCTCGACCACCAACCCCGGCTTGTTCTAATATATCATTATTCATGTATATCCTTTCCCTGGTGTCAAAATATTAAACGCCCTATTCAAACAGTGATTACGATATAAAAAAATAGACGCCCTATTCAAATGGTGATTACGGTAACAAAATATTACGTATTTCTATAGTTTGATCAGTTCCAAATTGGCGAAGCAGCAAATGAATACAGACGGACGCGGGCGCGCAAAAAGGCAACAAGCGCATTGTGCATCAAATGCGTGACGCGTGTGTGCCATAAAAAAACCGGATTACTTGCGCGCGAAGAGATCAAAACCAAATATTTCAGAACTGATTAATCTATAGCTCCATCGACTTAAACATCTTATTGTTTGTTATTGTAGCCTAGTTTATAATTTTTACTTGATCGAATCATTTAAAACAAATTCATATCGACTTTCACGGTCAGTTAACAATTACCTAATTAAGAAATATTGTCGTAAAATCAAGCTACATGCCAAATCGGTTTCGGAATTGGTTTGTAATTGTTTCTGTTGATGAAACTGTCATTGTAACAAAATTTCACAATAAAATGAAGATTTCGCGAGTTTTTATTCCAAATTTGACTCCCTAAACGAGTAAAACGAGTTTTTGAAGAAAAGAACCACCTTTTCTTGAAAATTGACGATTTTAGGCTCCTTATAACGTTTAAAAACACACCCTCATTACATGTTGTTGCACGCATGCTTAGAGTGTAATAATTGTAGTTTTGGTTATTAAATGATCACTTGTAGTCATTAAATGATCACTTGTAGTCATTAAATGATCACTTGTGGTCATTAAACAGTCCGGGCCGATTTCCCGTTCAGGAAGCATTCCTGAACTGGAAGTATTACCCATAATCCCTTGCGAATGTATATATTGCAAAGTATTTGTAGTGGTATTACCAAAAAGACCAATTTACTTATTTTAACCAAATATGATGGATCTTCGAATCAATGACGATCAGTAAATGAGTCAAAATATAAGATAAACTGTTTAGTCATAATTAATAGTTATTATTGTGGTGATTTTCCTAATTTATTGTAATTAAGAAATTTGGCTAATTACCTCATTAAATATTCAAACTCTTTTAAAAAAAAAAGTACACCTAACACTTTTTTTTCCTTCCAAGGAAATTTGCATAATTGTATGATCTTCCATATTACCAAGTTTGAGCGTGTCGCAAATTAAAATAACGAATCGATATCCATTTTAGCTTGTAGTCAACTTCATAGACCCTCAAATCAAAATAACGAGATTAAAATGAGCCACTGAACACTGAGAACGACAATAAAATCTATCATTATATTATTCAAAATGTTTCACCCATATTGAAATAGGTCTAGGTTTAATTTGTATGCTCCAGTTCTCTTAGCCTTATGAAAAGCGGGTTCCTGTAGAGGACTACCCAAATATATCGCATTGCAATATGGGTAATACTTCCAGTTCAGGAATGCTTCCTGAACGGGAAATCGGCCCGGACTGTTAAATGAACACTTGTGGTCATTAAATGATCTCTTGAGGTCATTAAATTATCAGTTGGTGAGTCATTGTATTAGTGTCTCTCACGTAATCTCTACGTCTCTGAGCCATGACAATGTTTTATAACAAATACTTCAAGCTTTAACAAGATGACTTCAGGAACGTTTTTCTATTAACACCTTTTTATTGTTGCAATAGCCAATTTATTAGCACTACGCGCGAATTATTTTTATTGTTTTATTATTCAACCATAAACAAGATGGCTTCAGGAACGTTTTTCTACAATTTGTTATTGTTGCAATAGCATTTTTTCCGCACTATGCGCGAATAATTTTCAATGTTTTATTATTCAAGCTTAACAGCATGGATTCGGGAACGTTTTTCTGGACCATTCTCGTGTTAAAATAACCAATGTTTGTGATCTACCCGCGTATTAGTTTCAATTCAAGCTTAACGAGATGGCTTCAGGACCATGTTAGTGTTAAAATAATCAATTTTTGCGCGATAGTAATACAAATTTGATGGCGAGATATGTTGTAACCATGGTGACGTCAATAAAGCTTCTCGTTTTCGAGCTCTGCATTGACATGATTGAGGAGTCAATGGCGTGTGATGGACAACCATTATCATTGATTGACCTCAGACAAAGTAAATTGAATAATAATATGCGAAATTGAATTGTTTGGTCAATCTTCATGCAATTACCTGTATAAACTTCAGTCAGGCGCGGCGCTACAGGGGCAGGGGGACAAATAACCCTCTATGATTTGCAACAAAGAAAAAGAAAAAGAAAAAAGAAGAAAAAAACGATGACCCGGACCTGAAAACACACCGACGCACTGAGGGCTTCGTGCAGAATGAGGACCTAAACGTCGGCGGAATTGCACCCTTTCGACAAGTTCGGGGCTATATTTTAAAGGGATTTTACTTAATTTTCATCCATTTCATGACGTCAGTCGGGGAATCGGAAGTAAATTAATATACAAATAGCAAATTTACGCACGCATTATGTCAATAAATATTACTTAATTATGGCATGATTTATGTAAATCGGTAGACAAAAGGTCTAATTTTATCCTACCATCGAGACAATTCTCGTGTTCCTATTGGATAAGCACCTGAATGTTGTGACTAGATATATTCCGTATCCGACCCCCGTATCCCGTATCCGGTCAGTAAGGAACTGCGCATGCGTTGAAGTAGGGTTGCTACGCCGACATGACGAATGTCGGATTGCATCTGAACTTGCTCGGGTTTTAGGTGACTACTTTACAGAATCATTTGTTCTTGTTTTGTTTTAATAGTGTTTTAGAGGATAAAATCGTTATTAGGTGAGGTTGGGTCGGAGTCTGTATCGGGACTCGGGCTGCGCCCTCGTCCCGATACAGAATCCTCGCCTAGATATAATCCGTATCCGACCCAACCTCACCTAATAACTAATAGTACCCCCCCCCCCCCCCCCCCCCCCCCCCCCTTTGGGATATCAGTGGCGTGTATAAATGGAGGGGCGGGTTGGCTGATATAATCCAATAGCTTGGGACACCCTTTAACCTACAGAGATTGACAGATAGACATGGCAATAGCAGTGGCGTGTCCAAAGGAGGGACCATGTACCCCGCACCCTTGACTATCATCGGGGAAATATACCCATTCGGGGGAATTATAGGGTTTCATATAAGTTATTCTATCCAATTTCAAGGCGTCAGTCGAGGGAATCGAAATCAAATTATTATGTATGAATAGTATGAAAAGAGGTATGGAAATTTATGCGCGCATATGTCCAGAAATATCATTCTAAAAGCCCATTTCAAACCAAATAACACATTAATTAAAGCAATAACTGAGTATAGAAATAAAAATAAAACAAAATAAGCGAGAGGTATCACTCATCGCTTAACACGTTTGTTTTTTAAACGAGTGTATGATATAACTACGACTAAAAGGTGTCGGCATTAAATGGGTACCAAGTTCCGTGTGTGTGATAGTAATTATAGAATGTATCTCGGTGGTTTCGGGCAGGATAGTGAGAGTAATCCTCGAACCAGAAACATAGCTGGAGAACGAAGCTTATGGGAGGTGACTAGGTTACGTTGTACACAATTGAAACAACAACAGAATATATAGCTTTGCACATGTATAACAATTATGAACGACACGTAAGTCACATTTCTGCTTTGTATACAGTTAACTGGACGGCCAATACGCCGCATTCTTCACACGATGGCAAGTATCCATACATTCAACAACAGCGAGGAAACTCTAGATCTTTCGGATTCCTGCAATGAGTTCAAAACATTGGGGATACCTAAAGAAGTGGCAGACTTGTACGGTTTAATTTCCAGTCCATTGGAACCACTTCTGGTGTCCTACCTCATACCCACGGTATCTGTTTTCGGAATCTTATGTAATATGGCTTTCATATTTATAGTCATTCGCGTCCAGAATATGCGAACGTTGGTCAATTTCTATCTCTGTAATCTGGCAATAGCTGATATGTGTGCACTTACTCGGTATTGGTATCTGGAACGCCTACTCTCATGTGAACAACGCCATACCATTTACATTATCTTGGGGATGCATCATGTTTTTCTGGGCAGGTAGTACATTTTTCTTTGGCTCGATGTTCTTTGTTACTCTGATGTCTATCGAACGATATTTAGCTATATGCCACACCATGTATCCTCGAAAAATTAAACTAAAAAAATCGTTGCTTTAAGCTGATACTTGAAGTTTTTTGCAGTCTGCTACTTATGGCCTCGTGATGATGCATTTGTTGTGACGCCGATTTACTATCTATTCTGGATATTTCAATTCCTTTTATTTAGGCCACGATTTACTGGAACTAGCAACACTGTTCGGTCGTGTCGAAAACCGATTTTGATAACTGGCTACGCTAACACTGACTAATTCCTGTCGACGCATCACGCTGAGAAGTCATGTTTTAATTTACTCTATTCAAGATTATTCCTACGTGCGGGTTTTCTGATATTTACACAGAAACGCAGATTGCAGCGATGTCACTTTAGTTATGATTTAGTAAAAGATTGCTGTGTGTGACATGTATGATATCTGAGTAAGTGAACCATTCATTTATTAATAAATAACATTATAGATAGTAAACTTAAAAAGCTTGTCCGTTATGATTATTCTGTGTGTTTTGGTCCCCTCTCCGCTTTGCGAGTTATACCCCAGTCACGTCATAAAACATTCTTTAACGACTTTCCAATTGTTGCAACATTCTGTGTGGCTCATCGGTATGCCATCTTCTACACGACGAACGTATTATGTCTTTGTTCAATCAATTCCATTTATAATAATAATAATAATAATAATAATAATAATAATGGCATTTATAATGCGCCGTCAATCTAGGTAAAACTATTCCGAGGCGCAAACATATAAAACAAAAATACAAATTAACATGAAAAATACATAAACAAGGATGATTTGCATATACATGTGATACAAAGAAATCAATTATAAACTGAGTCAAATAATCTTGTTTTTAACAAGTTCTTAAAAGAGTCAAGTGAATCACAGCATCTTAAATTATAAGGTAGTGAGTTCCAGAGAGTCGGTGCAGCAACCGAAAATGCGCGATCTCCAAATGAAGAAGTAGTCCGTGGAACAACAAGTAAAAGTATATCAGATGACCGGAGAGTACGTTTTGGATGATATGGAACAAGAAGATTAGCAATATATGTTGGTGAAGTACCATGCAAAGCTTTCCAAGTTAAAAGAAGAAGTTTAAAATGAATCCTTTCGCGAACAGGAAGCCAGTTTCCCGGACTGTAAAACTTCATTTTCATATAAATGCGTAGTATAATGAGCTGAATAAAGTCAATGATACGACAAACGGAAAAAGAGGTGGGGAAGACAAAATGGTTCTCTACAATGATTCATTTTGATTTCAGATTGATATAGGGGAATATGGGGCAACTGGACCGTGGGGCAAGTGGTCCGAAATGAAGGATTTTGTAATTGTATGGGCATACTGCTTTCTTTTGAACAATACGACTTTTGTTGATACTTGACATATATCTTTACCTTCTACAATCCAAAACATTTGGAACTTTAGGGTATTTACACATGTGATTTTTCTCCATATCTTTGAAGCTAATTCCTTGAGTGACTGATTGAAAATTCACAGATAGTATGGGCGATATATGAAGATGGGTTTAGATCATGTTTAATGTACTTTATATGATTGACAGATATGCAACAGTAAATATATACATGCAGTACAGTCGTCTTAAGATACTAGGTGCATATTGTATTTGATGGGTGCTATATTGTAGTGTGCTCAGGGACTTTCCGAAATATGATTAAAACCATAGGTTGTGGTTGAAATGACCGTAAAATGGCGCATATTGCTAATTTGGGACATTGGTGGTTTGGATTTCCGATCAATATTATCATTAAAAGAATGCTTCAACTTAAATCATTATCACGGGTATTCATTTGGTAGAGTTATTAGTTCATGAATTTGCAAATAACAAAGTACACCATTTCTTACTTATCTAAAGACACTCGTCTACTTGTAGGACCCGAACGCCGTAATATTTGCGAATTCAAAGATACTCACTGGCTACAGAAATCTGTGTAATGGCTAAAAACAAAAATGCAGTTTAGCCTTTTTTTCTGAAATGTATTGGAGTTATTGATTATTATGACAAATGGTGGTATGTTTTAAAACATTTTGGCGTAAAATGTATTACGTCACAGGCGTGTTTTAATAACGTTTCATCTCGACAAAGTGCTACGTCATTTGTTGGGGTAAGTGGTCCGAAGGGGTGTGGGGCAACTGGACCGCCTGCAAAAACTTAATCAAAATTGTAAAATTCATTTTGAAAATGAGTTGTTAGTGTCAATAATACATGACTCGGTATTGAAATGTGAATAGAATATGAAATAATTCACATTCTTTCAAGTTCTTAGACATTTTGGGGCATTTCGGGTCTAATACCACTATTTCTGATATTGAAGGATTACAATATGACATGAAATTGCTTTAGAATGGTTTAAAACCTCGGTATTATGAATTACAACTTTATTATATTTTGAATGGTGTCTGTAAAGGTATTTGCTATGACGAAATATCATGATTTATGTATTTTATCCACTGCTTTTTGTGTATATCAACCGTTGGGTCATCATTGTCATATTGACTAACTTCCCCTGTAACATGAAAAGCTGGCTAAATATCAAGATGGTTTATTATAAGTACTAAATGATGATTATATGAAGTAAATAAAATCATTAAAGAAAGGGGTATATATAGAAAAATGTATGGGGCGTCTGAATATCACAACCATGTAACCATTTAACTAGGTTCATACCGTTTTATTTATAATAAACTTGCAGTCGAAAATTGCTCTTGCTTTGTACACCATTAGTATTACTGCTTTTTACACGTTAACCCCGAAAACTGTATAAAACATGGGTTTCATGAGACCTGTATCATTTTTACACGTTAAATAATATGGAAATGAGTTTGTTAAGAAAATACTGCTTAGTTACCGTGTTGTCAATCAATGATTTCTGTGTATTCTATCCGTTGGAACATATAGGAACAGTTGCCCCAACGATGGGGTAACTGGACCGAGCCAAGTAAAAAATTTAGTTAGTGGTAATTGGCCTTTTGTTTGGATATTTTTTAACATTGATTATATGTTATATGTAAACAGTTACATGGGTGATATTTTCATAGCAATTTCATAAATATTTACACGAGCTTTAAGCTTTTATATCATGAAATATGCTTAACCGGTCCAGTTGCCCCATCCTCCCCTAACCTTATTATGAACATTATTCAATTGTGCAGAACATTACATATGTGAACACCTTTTGCTGCTTCATATTTGCTAGTTCTCCTCCTGGTTTAGACTTCCTCTATTGGAACAAGCAAGGTCTTGTGTAAGAAATAGTTTAGTGTAGTTGGTCTGCAGCCATGGAACAATCTCCCTCGTACTATGTCACATATAAAAGTTTATATCATGCATATATTCTATAGTGTCCCAGTACTCATCCCTTTCTATAACCATCCCATGCACGGTATAACTGACTAGTTTACCAATTTTAATCTGGTGTTTCATCGTCTCAAATACCTTAAGACACAGACATTTCTGTTGACTTTACCGTAACGCAGTTTACATTTAGGCAAATGCGCAAATAAGCTTAAATTAGCTTTACGCTAATACATACAAGCTTAAAACATGCTTGAAACACGTCGTTTTTTACAATAAAGGAACAATAACATCAATAATACGCTAGCAGCGTCACAGGTTTATACACCTCTAAGAGACATACTAATACATATCCCTTATTATCGAGGCTTCGGCTGTCCAAGTCATGTACATCTATGGCAAGAAATAGTTACAAACAATCAATGACAACCACCTTCCTTTCCATTCACCTTTTCATTTTGCCGAATGATAGTAATTTCGGGGAATTGCACCTGTTTGGTAGAAATTAAAGGATTTTTTCTTCTTCTATCCAATTAGGCCTATATCGTCAGAATCAGAAGCATAAAAATCACGCATATGTTCAGAAATGGTATCACATGTTCGCGCTACGGGCACATGTTTTTAGGAACAGATAATTGGGCAAAATGGTGTAAAAGTCATTCAGGGGAATGGAAATGGAGAGCATCCCCAACAAGCAAAATCCTGGAGACGCCACTGATGTCAAGCGAGATGAATGACACCTATCATAATGGATCGTTTTGCCTTTCAATCAACTGGACGGAAGGTGAAGACGATGAAGATAGCATGAAGCTTGACAAAACAATTCGATGTCACGTTATTTGTCAATTTACGTTGTATTGTTTGATGTCAGCTCGTAATTGATTTTATATCGCACGCCATTGTCCCCTCAATGCAGAGCTCGAAAAATTAGAGGTTTCATTGACGTGACCACGGTTACAACATATCTTGTCAATCAATATGATATTACTTTTGATTACCAGCAAACACTCATGGTTTAATTAAAAAGTAGGCCTAATGGTAGCAAAAGTTCGCGCGCTACGAGCACATGTTTTTAGGAACAGATAATTGGGCAAAATGGTGTCAAAGTCATTCAGGGGAATGGAGAGCACCCACCAGCAAAATCCTGGACACGCCACTGATGATGTCAAGCGAGATGAATGACACCTATTATAATGGATCGTTTTGCTTTTCAATCAATTGGACAGAAGGTGAAGATGATAGGTGATAGCATGAAGCTTGAGAAAGCAATTCGATGTCACGTTATTTGTCAATTTACGTTGTTTGATGTCAGTTCGTAATTGATTTTATATCACACGCCATTGTACCCTCAATGCAGAGCTCGAAAAATTAGACCCTTTATTGACGTGGCCATGGTTACAACATATCAATCAATATGTTATTACTATTGATTACTAGCAAACACTCATGGTTTAAAGGTACATTCAGTGATTTTCAAATAGGGAATAGGGTCGGTCGGTGTCATTCTTGTCTTCAAATTGTCCGTGACGCTTTTGGTGAGTTTCAACACTCAAATAAAGTAAAAAACGATTTTGTAAACAACAGCATCGAAAAAATGGGTCGGCAGTGCTCGTAGAAAAGGTTTTTTTATTATTCGACGCACAACCTCAGTGTGGTAGTCATGCGCTAATAAAATGTAGCGGCCTTCACCAATTATTTCTTCCCGTGTCGCTACATATGCTGAGACTAAAAGAATTCAAAATAAAAACACCTGCATCAATTGAGGTACAATTATGCACAGCCGGTCGAAGCAGAGGTGGGGATGGTGGAGAGTCGGGGTGTTCATATTACAGGTGACGTGTTGTTAACGTCATCTGGGCTATCTTATTGTTACAATTGCCAATTGTTGCGCGCTCGACGCGAATTAGTTCAATGTTTCATCATTTTCAGCTGGAATAAGCTCAATTTGTCACACAAGATGGCTTTTATTGCCACCCTCGATTAGTGGTAAGGCCTCACTACAAACTAGTACATGTACGTATGGCTCATACGTATATTGCTTGTACGAATTGCGATGAAGAACATTACTTTATCGACTATCGTATAAGTCAGAACAATTAGTCACCTATACGTATGCTCAATACATACTGGTTTGCAGTGCTTCCTAAATTATTCCCCTTCTATAGTTTGTTAAGTTCCAAATTGGCGAGAAATATTCGGGTTTTATCTCTACGCGCGCAAAAAGTAATACAAGTGTACGCGAGCGATTATGGCAACACGCAATCGGTTTTGGCTACACGCACGCGTTACGCATATGATGGAGCGGCGTCTTTCTGTTTTCATTCGCTGCTGTGAGGAGGCTTCTCCTATTTGGAGCTGATTAAAATTTCCAATGTATGCATCAATTACACGGTAGCAACAACTGCCTCATTATAACATTGCACTTGATACATGACTGGGACCTAAAGTACACTTTGTCCTTCATTTGTATTTTAATAAAAAGAGATGGGTATGAATCAAAAACTGATTTTACTCGAATGAAATTCCCCTTGGAAGCTTCACAACAATATTTATTGTTAGTGGACGCCAAGAGGAAGGATCGTGCACAGTTTCTTGATGTTCCTCAGCCAACAACCAAATCGAAAGGTCCACCTAAACACACTCAACAGCAGCAGTCAACAAGCAACGAGAAGAACAGGCACACCACTTCTACAGCTAGACACAAACACAAGTTTAGCAGAAAACCTTACGAGAGAGGCAAAGACGGACATCAGAAAGATTTTCGTTGAGAGAAACATCACCGGTAGTTTTTTTTACTACCAATAAACGGCTCTTTTCAGAGCCACCTTGTTTTCCAAAAAGAGAAAATGACCACATAAAATGGATTGCTAAGTAAACTAATTTGTTTAACTGCACGCTGTACCACGGCTCCTTTCAGAGCCACCTTAACTTCATAAAAAGAAGTTAATGAAAGAGATCACTCACTCCACGTGTAATAATATACACAAATAATATTGTTCCCCAACCATAATAATTTGGTTCATATTACAATATTTATTTACAAGGCCTGAGTTTCACGAAATAAATGTCATTTTTTGATTTACATTAACACAATCATTACCCCCACCATAATGATTATGATTAATAAAAAAAATAAAAACATACTATGACATCGATCCTTGAGAAAAATACTTTTCATAAGCTTGATATGAAATATTCCATTTCATTTTACATGAAAAACTTCATTTTATAAGAAACATTTTTTATGTGCAACACTTTGTTTACAAAAGACACAGTGCAACGGAGACTTTTCAGAACCAGAACCCAAAGTGAATAGAACACAACTTTGATCTTTCTTTTGTGATTGAAAGAAGGTTCCAACCTATTTACCCATTTCTTTTATTAAAATCCTATTGTATTGATTTCGCATGCCTACCTTAGGCAGCACTGCGAAACCAGTACGTATGACTCATACGTACAAGTGAGTGACATGTACGTAATACTTATACGATATCCGCTAAAGTAATAGCTTGCTGCCATAAAATGTGAACTGAGACCAACGTTATTATAGAAATATTTGTATTGGTCTCAGTTCAATTTTCATTGGTGCCTGTACGTACGTCTTATTATTATTACGTACATGTACAAGTTACTTATTCAGTTTCTTCCGCTCCAAGCGGTTTAGACCACAGGCGTCACGCATATGATGCACCGCGCGCTTGTTGCCTTATGTTCGCCTGTGTTCTTCTGCATTCACTTGCTGTAAGGCCAAACAAAAAAAAAGTTTGTCTCAAAGCTTGCGAAGTTTTCAAAATCGGGCGACGCGCGCTGTTTTTTGTCTTCCATTTTTTTTTTTTTTTACATTTTTTTTATTTGTGTGGCAATTTGTACTCTTACTATTTGCAACCGTTGACACTTTCTGATATTTGTTTTTTCTATTTGAAATGAATATTGTGATGTAGTTGTGTAAAGAACAATTGTGCAGCGTTTTTTGAAGAACTGAGTCATGTAAAAGTTTGAGAAAAGGAAAATCTGCTGATATTTTTAATAAAAACTCGAAATAAAAATTTGTAGGGAAAAAAAAATTGATTTGGCAATTTCCTGCATTTCAGACGCGGTATTTTGGCATTTCAAAACCAATGCGCGCGCAAGCTTTGAGACGAACCTATTATTTTGTTTGGCCTAAGAAGGCTTCGCCACTTTGGAACTGATCACACTATATTATAGTACACGTAAACAAAACTTTTGCAAAAAGTTCAAAACCGCCCTCTGGAGTTGAATAATATACATGTTTTTCGGGAATAATAACTATTTTCACGATTTTAGAAAGAAGACACACCTGTTTCATGATATGTAGGCCAATTAAGTTTATGCAATGCATTGTTGACGTCATGCACCGATTCTATTGAATGTAGAAT
Source organism: Ophiura sarsii (assembly GCA_035610835.1). Lineage (NCBI taxonomy): Eukaryota > Metazoa > Echinodermata > Ophiuroidea > Amphilepidida > Ophiuridae > Ophiura > Ophiura sarsii. The sequence goes on along the minus strand of CM069459.1, from coordinate 11,460,155 downwards.
AGGCCGGCTATGATTCCTCTTTGTAGTCCGATGCGCATGGCTACATGGATAACCTTTACAGGTAATAGGTGTCCAGGGGAAGAGAAGATATCGGTATCTTCCCAGAAACCAGTGTGTCCGATCGAATTACCATGTCTTATTAAATTACACTACCGTGTTGACAAATTTCAGAGGCATTAAAGCATAATGCATTGTGGGAAGGACATTTTCTTGCTGGCCATACTATTCTATCGGCTATTGTCATCATTTGAGTCAGATAGTTGAATGTATCCACATGTACAGAAATACTCACAAAGGATTGGTAATCGATCCATGTCTGTATGGAGCAGTATACACGCATGATGTGCCTAACAAAGCGGGCATTTCAAAAGTGTATTTCACACACGGGTGCCCACACAGGTGCAGTAAAGCTATCGGATTTTGGACCGACAGAAATCATAACCTTCCCACAATGCATTATATTTTTATGTTTTGGAGCTTTTAAAAATGATATTTCCCTCTATAACATGAATCGTTAGTGATAAAAATAACATAAATTAATAGAGCAGAACTAGAACTTTGCAATGGTGTGTTTTATTTTACTAACGATTCATGTTTACCCAGTTTATTCTGAGTTTATATGGGAACCATGTACAAAATTATGAGAGTGCACGTTTGAGTAGACATAGTAATGCGACCAGCCACAATGGTTTCTGGGAAGCTCCTCTTCTCTTCTCTTGTCCAAGGGTGCCAAACACGACTAGATTTAAGGGAGGTTTCCAGCAAGCACCACATTGTGCATTTTATTATAACAAACTAATTACCGAGCCCAAATCGTTATATAGAATTTTAAAAAAACCATCATACTTATAATACAAACTCATAAAACTGCTCGCAACAATTCGCGGTGAGAAAAGTCCCGGTATCGATGACTATTAACACATTGATACCGGGACTTTAAAATAGGCCATGTGAAGTGATAACATATTGATTCGTTTTTATGAAAAGTATGATGGGTTTTTTTCAGCAATACTACGCGATTTGGGCTCAATAATTATATTTTCTAACATACACAATGTTGTGCTTGCTGGACCACTCTTCCTTTAACAATGCAAGTTGTTTCATAAAAAAGAAAATACAACACGCCCTCTAGCGTTACGTTATAATATGATACGATTTCGATGTGCTTTGAAAACATGGTGCTATTTTTGCTAAATTTTTACTTTCTGGAGTAGGATGATACACTTGGCTATGATTTGGAATTACGGGTCATTCGTAAAAATAAGAGGATTAGGCCTGTAGATTGTTTTGACGATATGTCTTTATTTAATAATACACAACGGTACAACACGTAAACAATACATTGTTTGTATAGAATAATACTTTTTCATAACTGACCGTGAATATCTATGATAAAAGAATATTTTATTTTATTCCATGAAGTAAATATTATAAGCTAGGCTACAATTTCTAACAATATGATGTGTACATGAATGAAGTTAAAAACAGGTAACAACAGATTTCATCAGCAGGATCGGGCAGGCTTTAACAATAGGGCATACACCAATTTCCATTGCTTCCGTTGTAACCTTATAAGTTAAAAAATCTAGCAATGGCTACGTTACCATAATTCCCTCACACAATAAAAACAAAGTGTAACAATGACTAACTTCAATTTCGAAGAGAATACAAGATATAAGCCGGCCTTATGAAATTGTCCACAATTAGCTTTGAATCTCAGCTACAAATACATTGTAACTTGGTTTAAGCAGTGCTTGTGCTTTTCTGGAGATGGAATGAAAACCGATGCCCATAACGTGTGACGGAAACGAATAAGAAATGGATGGAGTTAGAAACAGGTACTAACATATTTCATCAGTAGAATCGGGCAGGCTTTTACAATAGGGCATCAACCAATTTCCATTGCTTCTGCTGTGACCTTAAAAGTTAAAATTTTTAAAAATGACTACGTGACCAAAAATTAAATTAACAAAATTACGCAATACGTTAGTTGATGCGATCTGATTCTGATGATTCGCCGGTGGCAGCGAAAAGTTGTAGCGCAGTGAGTGGCTTTGTTTGACGAAACTTGCGCTTTATAAGTTTCCATTATTATTATTATTATTGTTATTATTACCATAATTCCCTCACACAATAATAGGAATAATAATAATAAAAATAATTACACTAATGATAACATTAGCTAACAATAACATTCATTAACATTAATTAGTAAATTATGCTAATATATTCAAATATTCACAAAATTTGCATAATTTGTACGACGGACTGTCTTTTGCTAGAGATAGCCCGTCGAACAAATATGCAAATTCATTGAATATTTGAATTAATTTGCATAATTAATTAGCCCATGAATAGTAATTCCCTTTGTTATTTATAACGGAATAAACCGTATTATTAGTTTATGAAAGAAACTACGTTAGGGCGAAATAATATTTTCGCCCTAACGTAATATCGAGTGAATAACAAAAACCTATTTCGCCCTAATGTACCTGTTAGGAAGATAATACTAAAACTAATAATAATAATAATAATAATAATAATAATAATAATAATAATAATAATAATAATAATAATAATAATAATAATAATAATAATAATAATAATAACAATAATAATATTTATTTCTTATATAGCGCAGTTACATCAAAAAGAACTCAAAGCACTCTACAAAGATAACAGCATTAAGCACGGGAGAAATCATAGATATACAATATTTAAAAACCAGACTCTACCAATAACAACAAGATAAAGTACTGTATGCATATTGCACAGTTTTTAAGTATAAAAAAGAAGAGCAAGAACAGACATCGGGGATAACTCTGATATATACATAAGTAAAATAGGAGCAGTAAAAAGCATGATGCACATAAAGGGTGAAATGGGCATTGCAATTACAATATTCCGAATTAACAACCTTAAAACTACACACAGCAAAATATTACATTTAAAACACAGGGAAACCGAATGTGGTCATCAAACATTAAAACCACTAAAAGTCGACTGTTCACAAAAACATGATAAATGAAATCTAAAGGTTCCATAATTGTAAGCGTTCTTAAATAAATTCGTTTTAAGCACCCTCTAATAAACTGGGTAACAGATGTTGCTAACCTGATATTATGTCTCGGAAGTTTGTTCCACAAGAGGGGAGCGGCGGTGCAAAGGCCCTGTCACTATAAGGGAGACAAAGCAGGTTTTTGATGACGAACGCGGGATAGAACGACCGGGTCGATATGAGCAGATGAGGTCTTTAATGTATGTTGGGGCTAAATCGTGTAGAGCTTTGAAGGTGAGTAGCAGCATCTTGTTCTCAATCCGATATTTCACTGGTAACCAATGCAATGTTTCTAGGACTGGTGCCATGTGGTCGCGATATTTAGTCCGTAAAACCAATCTTGCAGCTGAATTCTGAATACGCTGCAACTTGGCAATATCGTACTTCGGATGGCACGATTAGACTTTAGAGCTTCCGCATCTTAGGATATATATAGATAGCCTGTCGTAGCTAGGATAAATATCATTGGCCCGTAGCGAAAACAATGCCGGTTAACCCCACAAAAGTGATTGTTTTAAAGCAGGAGACTCTTGATCTTCTATTATCACAATGATTTGAATGAATCATTTGCTTTTAGAGGTGAACAAAATTAACACGAACTTAACCTCTTAACCACACAAAGCAATATGGAACTTATTTGGTGGTGTGGGACCTGCTTGTGGGTGCACTACTCTAAACTGGGTATCCCCTACTCTTAAGAGCGCTGCTACACTAGAATCGGAAAGTATGCATGACAACATCTTCAATCTATAAGACTTGACAGTAAGAACAATTGCGTAAATGCCTAAGATTGTTGATTAATTTTGAATAATGGGACATCACCTACATGCACACTGGCTATAAAATGTGAATATTATCTAGGGAAATTTTGAGAGATCTTTCAAATTTGTGTTTTTTACTGGAAGCATTGGCAATTACGATGATATTTCTAAGCTCGTCAGAAATGTAGTTTCTTCATGGCCGTCCAAAATCAGAAAGGCCCCCTACATATTTTCTGCACTTTTTGATGAAAAATAGTGATCATCTTTCAGAAAATCTCACTCTACAAGGTCCAATTTCAAGATTTCAAGATTTAGAGGTCTAAACCAGAGCACACTATCTGTCAATAGAATCCATCAAGCATCCCATACCATGATCACTTTCATTACTTATAGACCGATCCTTATTCATCTAAAAAATTCTAAATATATGCATATTTACTTATATAACTGTTTTCGATTACATAATACCATACTATTAGTGTTACAGTTTACATAATTACAAATTACCGCCAAATGGCAAAAAGAGATCTTGTTGACATTTGGCGGTATAATAATCCAGGTAAATTTCAGTATACATGGAAGTCGAATGACAAACCACCAATCATGTGTAGGTTGGATTATTTACTCATAAGTAATGGTTTAAAGGGAAATATTACTAATGTTGATATTAAACACGGTTTAAAATCAGATCATTCACTGGTAACATTAATGATGTGCAGTAAACAGGATAAGCATGGTAAAGGTATGTGGAAATTTAATGTTTCACTTCTGGACGATTTGGATTTTACTAACTTGATTCATAAAACAATTGAAAATGTTAAAATTGATAATGATAATGCTAATGCACGTCCTGACATTTTATGGGAAACAATAAAATGTGTTATAAGAGGTGATACAATCAATTATGCCAGCCGGAAACGTAAACAGGCTAAAAGAGTTGAAGAGTGTCTTGAACAAGACATAAATAATCTGGAGATTAAATATGCTGAAAATCCTAGTGAGCTGATTTTAAGAGAAATTGAAATCAAGAAACACAAATTGGATTCAATTTATGATGAAAAAGTTAAAGGTGCAATAATCAGATCCAAGGCAGATTGTACTGAATTTGGTGAAAAGAGTTCAAAATATTTTTTCAATCTTGAAAGGTACCGTGTTAATAATAAGTCAATTACCAAGTTGGTTGATGATGAAGGTAATGAGGTTACAGGTACAGAAAATATTCTGAATGAAGAGGTCAAATTCTACTCTACTTTGTATACTTCTCAATGTAATACTGATCTAAATGCTCAGGAAGGTTTAACACAGCTTGGTCTATCACTGGAAGATATTCCTAAAGTTACTGAGAACAATAAAGACGAATGTGAAGGTATCTTAAATATGCAAGAATGTACTGATGTTGTCAAAGAGATGAAACAAGGTAAAAGTCCTGGGTCTGATGGATATCCAATTGAGTTCTATACATTTTTTTGGGATGTCATTGGGCAAGTTGTTGTTGATTGTTTTAATTACTGTTTTGAGAAGGGTTGCATGACGGATGAGCAATGTAGAGGAGTAATTACTCTTATTCCAAAAGAAGGGAAGGATAATAGATTCTTGAAAAATTGGAGACCCATCAGCCTGCTTAATGTAGATTATAAAGTTGTATCTAAAGCTATTGCAAATCGTTTCAAAAAAGTTCTCAATTCAGTTATTTCACCCGATCAAACTGGTTTTTTGTCAAATCGATATATTGGTGAAAATGTGAGGTTAATACTTGACATTATTGAGTATGTAGATAATGAAAGTCTTCCTGGGTTGCTTCTGTTCTTGGATTTTGAAAAAGCGTATGACAAACTTGAGTGGAAATTTGTTCAAAACTGTTTGGGTATGTTTGGTTTTGGAGGTGATGCAAAAAAATGGGTCACTCTTTTTTACACCAACATCAGAAGTTGTGTTACAAACATGGGCGTTGTCTCAAACTATTTTGATTTATCACGTGGTCTTCGTCAAGGATGCCCCTTAAGTTGTTACATTTTCATAATTTGCGCGGAGGTCTTGGCCATTGCAATCCGTAAAAATAAGTGTATTAAAGGTATTAATATTAAGGGGAATGAGTCTGTTAAGTTAACACAATATGCAGATGATACCACTCTTATCTTGGATGGCTCAAAGGATTCCCTCGTGGAATCCCTTAAGGTTCTTAAATCCTTCAGCAAAATATCTGGTTTAAGTGTAAATTATTCTAAATCATCTGTTCTAAAGTTCTTTAAAGAATGATGAGACCATATTACATCCAGATGCTAATCTAATCTGGTCTAAGGGCCCTGTCAAATTCTTGGGAGTGAATATTTCTCTGAACAAACAACTACTTTTTGAGTTAAATTATGAGGTCCAGTTTCAGAAATTAAGCAAAATCTTAAACATTTGGTTACAAAGGGGTCTTACCCCTATTGGAAGAGTGTTAGTTATTAAATCTTTAGCTATTTCTCAGCTCACATATTTATTATCTGTTCTACCAAATCCTCCTGATTCATTTTTGAAAAAAATTGAAAAGGTGTTTTTCAAATTTATTTGGAATGGTAAACAAGACAAAATAAACAGGGATACCATGTACAATAAAGTTGATGAAGGTGGTTTGAATATGACTAACATCTATGATTATAAAGATGCTATTAAAATATCATGGGTTAAAAGGTTTGTTGACCCTAATAATGAGGGCAAGTGGAAGATTTTGTTTGATTATGAAATTAAGAAAATTGGTGGTGATTGGATTTGGCAATGTGAGCCAGCTAACGTGTGTGATCTAAATGTAAATAAAATTAGCAACAGTTTTTTGAAAGATATTTTGAAAGGATGGTTGAAGTTACGTAAAAAGTACGAGATTGTTGATAAAATTATATGGTATAATTCCAAAATTAAGATTGGTAAAAAAACTGTCTTTTATAGAAGTTGGAGTAACAGTAATATTAATTTTTTATCAGATTTAATTGAATCCGACCATTTGATGAGTTTCATGGAATTCAAGAAGAAGTATCATGCTGTGAAAACTAATTTTGTTGAATATTTTGGAATTGTTCAAAGTATCAAAAAGAATTTAAAGGAGTCATGTTCTAAGTTGTTTACTTTGACTGGTAATTATGAGAGGAATGAACAGCTGCTAACGGATATTTTATTAACAAAAAGAGTCTGTAAATTTGCCTATGAAAAGATAAGGTACCATGTAATACAAAATGCGAAGCAGTATTGGGAAGGCAAGGCTCAATTTGATATTGATTTATCACAGCCAATTACTGACTGGAAGGAAGTGTACTCATTAGCTTTTAAATGCTGTATGGACTCATATACAAGATATTTCCAGTTTCGTTATATTCATAATATTCTACCAACAAACTATTTTTTGTTTAGAATTGGTTTAATAGATACTGATATATGTAGTTTCTGCAAAGTGAATAGAGAGACAGTAAAACATCTCATGTGGGAGTGTTATGTTACAAAAGATTTTTGGAACAATCTTAGTGCATGGATGAATACTGGGCTAAATATCTTTTTCAATGTGAATTATCAGAATATATGTCTTGGCTTATTTAATGAAGATTTCGACTTTTTCAAAAATATAATTATTCTTTTGGCAAAACGTTATATTTATAGATGCAGAGTTGAAGAAAAGAAACTTAGTATCTATGTCTTTAAAGAATTGGTGAATATGACTGAAAAATCAGAGAAAGTCATTGCAGAAAGAAATAATAGAATGGCATCCCATAACAAAAGATGGGGGATATTGTTTTCATAATATTGTTTTCATAATATTATTTTCATAATGTTTTCTTTATAAAAAAAAATAGCATTAGGCCCTTAAGTGCCTATATAATAGTAAAACTTTGTCTGGCACTTGTGGCGTCTGAATGTTGATGCCTTGTCTGTATTTGATGTATTTGGTGTAGTGTTATTTTTGTATTTTGTTAATCTATTGTTGTATGTCATAAAATAAAAAAGTCCCTATAAACGGGCTGGAAAGAGAAAAAGATTACAATTGTAATTTGCATGAAGTTCGTGAAACAACCATCAACAATTTAAAAAAATAGAGATTTCCAAATGACCCAAGTCTGTTCATTGTTCAAGTGTGTTATAACTTATTGCACAAAATGTTCAGCATCAACATGGAAAATTAGGTGTATGTTCCGATCACTTTTTGGGGGCTATAATTTTTTGTTCACATCAAGATATTTTGATATCAGAATACTACCCATATTTTTTTTCATTGTGTCTATAAAATCTTAGGGGCAGAAATGTTCCATTGAGAAATCAAAGGATACAATGTGGTGAATTACTGCCAAAGGTTATTAACCACCAGCCAGTTTGTGTACTACTCCATGGCAAAATGTATTGTGACCTTGTGCTTCTAAAAGAAGAACCATTGGAGTTATGCAACTCACACTTTGGAATGTGACAATTTTAAGGATGACCTTCCATGTAAAATAGAAAACATACACTTGAAAATCATGCTAGCAATCAGAACATCTACCTTTAATTCAGACTTGAAAACAAGACTATTTTGGCCGTATTTTTGTAAGTTGGCTCTATAAATGTGGCTAGTGCTATCATTAGATTTAGAGCATCATCATTAGGGGTTCATAAAATTACTAATTTTGGGCGATATACTCAATTAAATGACGCTAGTTTACTCTTTTTTTTTAATATATAATAGGATTTGTTTCCAAAAATGTTTTCCAATATCACATTGGTAAAGTAGATGAAGGATAGAGTTTCCATTTGTGACTTGCAGAAGCAATATTGGTTTATATCATTTATTTTTTATTAGAATCGAAACGTCAGGTCCTCTTATATTTATTACATTTACTTACACAGGCTATTTTTGTGGATAAGCAGTTTGCATTCAGCTTTTACATTATATTTATTTTTTATTTTAAAAAGCAAACTATTTTAGCTAGTATGTTGTTAATTACTGAACTGAAATCAATGAAGTTTTGTATCTCTAATATGATTTCCATAGGTTGGCAGCAAAAACGTTGCCAGTCCTTTTCGTTAATTGTAATTCCCACATTATTCCCCCATTGTCTTTACATTCTTTGACAATACTTTATAAAAGTGTACAACTTTGTTATCCTAAAAGCAGGTCATACACCATAGATTTGAATGGTTGCAAGGCTTTAGTTCCGCCTTTATCAATGCATGGCCATTTACCTTTGATTAATTTCACAATATCATAATATTTATAACATTTGTACGTATCTTATATGTATATTATTACGAAATTCTGTGAAAGAAAGAATTTTAACAAATCATTTACAAACAATATTCCTTCATCACACCAATGTTTGTATACAATGTTATTTGTATGATGGACGACAGATGAACGACAGATGTTCGCAGCTCAGTACTTCGGTGGTATCTCTCTAGGCACAGAAATTGGTACTAGAGCTAGCTGATGTCACATTCTACTTTCTAACTTAGCGTATAGAACTTAACCTACTCTCCAAAATCTGTGATTGCCAATTCTTTCATATTGATGGGCATCCAAATCGGAATATTACCTGGGACATGCACAATTCGAGTCAGATGTAGATGTACCAATCTAGTTTTCCCGGGTTCATCGAATCAAGAATATCCATGATGTTGTCATGTTCTACTTTCTTCGAATAGAACTTAAGCTACTTTCCAACACGTGTGAATGTCGATTCCTGCCTATTGCCGAGCATCCAAATGCCTGTCGAAATGCCTCCCGATATCGCGGACTCATGATGTTAAATATGATTGGATTGACGCTAGAGTTCAGGTAAAGCAAACACCTTCCTATCCATAACATTTGTACCAAACTTTGATAACTTACCAAGGGATTACCGCTAAATTGCATTACCGTGAGGAGTATACCAGGTAAAAAGGATGGACACGAAAGCAGAAAAAAAATTATGCCATTAACCACAAGCATTCTGGCAATTTCGTTGCGTGTCTTTATGATATGAGATGAGGCGTTGGTTTGTTCTTTCATCGACATCGTAACTGTACGACGACTTAGTTGTATTATGATGCGGACATAACAGAATATACTGCTGAGCATAGCAATTCCAAATGGAATTGGTTGAACAAAGTAAAATACGTAATTCACGTAGAAAGTGGCATACTGATGATGTACACAGAATGTTGCAACATTTGGAAAGCCGTTAAAGAATGCATCGTCGCGAGGCCATATATAGCAGACTGCAAGGACTTTGGAAATTACTGGAATTACGGATGATGCGAATAGAGCTGCCAGTATCCACGATGCAAGTATCAGCTTTAAACAACGTTGTTTTGAGTTTATTTTTCGATGATACATGGGATGGCATATGGCTAAATATCGCTCGATAGACATCAGAGTAACGAAGATCATCGAGCCGTAGAAAAATGTAAAATTTGTCCATTGAAACATGATGCACCCCAAAGATGATGTAAACGGCATGGCGTTGTTCACATAAGAGTAGGCATTCCAAATACCATGACCGAGTGTGTAAGCAAGTGCACACATATCAGCCATTGCTAGGTTGCAGAGATAGAAATTGACCAACGTTCGCATACTCTGCACGCGAATCAGTACAAATATGAATGCCATATTGCTCAAGATTCCGAAAACAGATACCATGGGTATGATGTAAGACACCAGAAGTAGTTCCACTGGACTGAGGATGTACCAACTGGCCACTTCCCTCGTAGGTATTACATAGGTATTGAACTCATTGCAGGAATCTGGAAGGTCTAAAATGTCCTCGCTTGTATTTGCCGGGATACTTGCCATCTTGCGAAACTGTGGTCTATTGGCCGTGCAGATGACCGTGTCAATACAGAAGCAGTAACTGTGACTTACGAGTCGTTCACTATTGTTATACTTATACAACGAGTTTCAATATATTGTGCACAACGTCTGTTGTCAACGTCACTATGGTAACTCGGTAAATGTTACCTCCTCTAAACTTAGTTTTCCATTACTCCCGTCTCAAATGGTACAAAAGTCCGAGAATCTCTGAGATACATCTATAATGGCTTCTTACACACAACACACTTGGCATCAGTCAATGCCGACACCTTTTAATCTTAGTAATTGTCCTACCAGAAGTAGTACCATGTTTCAATCAGTTTTACACTCAGATTAAACGGAACAATGTTAATAATTGATATCCCTGGGCATCTGTCATAAGCACGGCTGTTGAATTTACAATGGTTTCTAAATGATATATAATTGAGTGTATTGTAGTATGGTTGAAAGTGTAGTTTAATGATGATTAAGGTGTTTTTTAAATATTAGAGCGCATTTGGTGTTCTATTAAAATGCCCAGCGTGACATTCTGTGCGCATGCAAATTCATTTTTATTTTAACAATAGAAGCCATTATGACGGTGTATTGCCAAATGAAATTTGAATGAAAGCAATTTTAGACCTAAATAATTGATATCCCTGGGCATCTGTCATAAGCACGGGCGTTGAATTTACAATGGTTTCTAAATGATATATAATTGAGTGTATTGTGTATGGTTTAAAAGTGTATTTTAATAAGGATTCACGTAGATACAATCTACATTAATCTAATTTGTATCCAGCTGTAGATTATTTACTTTCTGGCGCATGCGCATGTGCATTGTTGATGGTTTCTATGACTCTGACCACACAGAATCCATTTCCGGCTAGCCCGCGAATTTTTGCTTTGTACTTTTGTACTCATCTAGTTTTTTTCTTGATCAGTGGGCTTTTTCCCACTCAGTCATTATGCTTTTTGCTGGCATAGCAAGTTCATCTTTAATTTAAACTTACCCATCCACTCCCTTTCTGTTTGTTTTGTTTTGTTTTTTGGTATTTTTTGTGTTCCCTCTGATTTCAGCTAGATAGTCCCGTGTCTGTGAGTTATGGTATTGAAATAGCGTTACATGATTAGCGCTTATCAATATACAATCTTCCTAAGTTTCTGGGTAGTGGGGCATTGCTTGTTCCTCTTGCCCATCTACATCTACATCTATTAAATACTCAATAAAGTTGCCTAAGCAATATCTAATTGAGATGTGTGATGGCATTGAATGAAAGCAACACGAAATACATGGAAAGCAAAAGTTTAAAAGACTGACTTGAACCCTTCTACACTAGCAGCTTCAAGAACATTGGATGGTAGGGCGTTCCATTCCACTATTGTGCGTGGGTAAAAGCTATATTTGTAAACATTGCTGTTAGCTTTCATGACTCTAAATTTGGCAGGATGGTATTGCCTTGTTCTACTGGTGGTCTGACGTTGGATGTAATCTGGAAGAGGAATAGCAATGGTTTTATTTTGTATTTTGAACATGGTGGTTAAGCGGATTTCCTTTCTACGTTGCTCCAGTGTTGGCCATTGCAGTTGATCAAGGATATGTGTGATGGATCCCACTGTTCTGCTGTAGTTCTTTGTAACAAAACGAGCAGCCCTGTGCTGTATCATCTCCAGTCGATGGATGTCTGTTGTTTTATGTGGGTCCCATACAGCACATGCATACTCTAGATGCGGTCTTACTAGCGCGAAGTAAAGTTGTTGTTTTACTTTCTGCGGGCATCTCCAAAGATTTCTACGCAAAAACCAGAGGGCTCTGTTTGCCTTGGTAATGATATTATTTATATGAAGCGACCACTTTAGATTATGAGATATTTCCACACCAAGATATGGATGGTGTGCAACAGATTCCAGTTCAGCGTTGTACATTTTATAGGATGTCATGATGGGATGTCGTTTGGTTGTAATTCTGACTGTTTTGCATTTGGCGGTGTTGAATCGCATTTGCCATTTATCAGCCCAGTCACAAAGCGAAGTGAGATCCTGTTGTAAAATGTCGGTATCCTTTGGTGTCTGGATGACTCGGTACAATAGACAGTCGTCTGCGAATAATCTGATGTTTGTTGAGCTGTCAATATGGTCCGCAATGTCATTTATGTAGATAAGAAACATCAGGGGGCCTAGTACTGTTCCTTGAGGTACTCCAGACTTGACTACCGCTGGCTGTGATGTTTCGCCGTCTACAACTACTCTTTGCGTTCTTGATGTTAACCATTTTCTAATCCAATCTAAAAGAGGGCCACGTATGCCATAGAAGCTCAACTTCTGCAGCAATCTCTGGTGTGGTACAATGTCAAAGGCCTTATGGAAGTCTAATATTTGGAGATCTGTTTGTTGTTGATTGTCCAGATTCCGAGTCAGGTCTTCCACGGTGATAAGTAGTTGTGAATCGCATGAATGCCCAGATCTAAATCCGTGTTGAAAATCGGAGAGGATGTGATATTTTTCAATGTGAGACATTATATGGCGAAAAACTATATGTTCGATGAGTTTGCATGTCACTGAAGTTAAGGAAACCGGTCTATAGTTTGCAGGCTTACATTTGTCCCCTTTTGGCGGGCCTTCTTGCGTATTAACCTTTTGGTTTCGGGAGTCAACCAGGGGACGTCCCACTTTTGCCTGATGATTTTTTGAGGGACGTGTTTTTGTAACAAATCATTGATTTTTGTTTTAAGCTTCAACCAATTTGCAAGTCGCTGTGCTTATTTCCCTGGATGAAATTTTCTTGGAATGATTTTGCTTCTTTCTTAATTTCATCCACGTTCATTTTTCTAAACAAATACACTTTACGGGGAGGTTGTTTGCTAAGTTTAGCCTTAACATTGATTATGGCGGTAACCACACGATGATCACTCATTCCCGGAGATACTTGAACTTTCTCGACGAGGTAAGGATTGGTGGTTAGTAACAGATCCAGTATATTATCCAGACGTGTTGGCTCATGGACATGTTGATGGAAACCATGCTCTTCAAGTGTGTCAAGTAACAACCGGTTTACCCGGTAGCCATATTGGGGGTTTGCCTGTATGGTATTACTATCCCACTGGATGTCAGGACAATTAAAGTCACCTCCTAAGACTACATTTGGGACAGAACCATTCTGTGACAATTTGCTAAGTGATAGACTCAACTCTTGCAGTGGTTCTTGATTGTCATTTGTAGGTCTATAATAAGAGCCTATATACAAGGGTTTGCTGCCAACAATAGAGATTTTACACCACATTATTTCACATTTTGAATCAAGGGAGTATTCGGTAGTTGAAACTAATGTGTTTGAAATTGCAACAAAAACACCACCTCCATTAACATTCCTATCCTTACGGGAGACATTATATCCTGTAGGAAAAACCTCTCCGTTGGTGAAGGAGCTATCTATGTGGCTTTCCTGACCACAGATTATATCTGGTTTGTGGGTCTCTATCAGATCAAGTAAATCAAGTTGTTTACGTTCGCTCTTAAGGCTACGGCAATTAACCAACATGACTTTAATATTGTGGGATTTATTCTTTCTAGCATGACTGGATGTATTTCTGTTTTCACGGTTGCTAGATCTATTAATGTTCTTTTTGGTAGGTTTTGGACTTGAAGTAGCCATTTCGTCTGGATTAAAGATATCAGAATCGTCTAGGGATTCAAGGGGGGAAAACTCGTTTGACAACTCTAGATAAGATGACGAAAATAAAGAGTTGGAGATGTTTGGAAGGCAACATGCTGGACATTCCCAATATATCCATTTACCCAGCATGTCTTGGTTGATTTGGTCACCATGAGTTAAACCCTTACAATTATTATGGGACCATTTTCCACATTCTTGGCAATTTAATGAAACATGATCTTGTTTGATTTCATCACTACATATTGTGCATATGGGAGTATTAGGACCTGGGTTACACTGAATATCACCAGAAATCATCAGAAATAGGAGGAGATACACAAGCTTAGCTGGGCGTTTAGGGTCAGCTATATCCCAATTAACAAAGCTAGACCTAGGGTGTACCCGTGGGATAACAATGGATACAACGCTAATGGATGGTCTATTATCTATCCATGATGGATTGAGTGTAGTCAACCTCGCCAATTTGGAAACCTGTAAATTGCGATATTCATTACCCATATCTACCAGTACAGTTTTTTGCGGATTGTGTGTGTCCCTAATAATATTGGGTATATCTAATTCGGGTATCTGTTGATACAAGCGGCTTTCAACCGTTGTGTTTATGTGTGAGTTACTAGTGGTTGAGAATACAACTCGGAAACTGTGTTTATCCGTAATCCTGCAGTGTGAGTTATTATCAGTTAACATGGGCCACAACATCAGTAATACAAATACAATGACAGTATATACACATGCTCTGCTCCTATCCATTTTGTGTGGTTGACAACTGGAATTCATCGACAAAAAAGAAACGATCTCACCTGTTAAATCTGATGAAAACGTGCATTTGAGAGAAGTGATAACGCTAATAGCCTCTTCTGTACATCCTGAATGGGTTGCTAATGTACACCCAGTCATATGATTTCCAATATATATTTAAAATCTTCTCAAATTTTGGGAAGTGGAGCGCTGTTGTCCTCTTTGCTCAGTTTATATTTCGGAATGTGTCTCGCGGTGGGCTATAAGTTGGGCGCTGTATAGAAAATCAAGGAGTTAAAAATTATAAAAATTTGAATAAGGTCCTATTAAATTTAATTACAAATTAGTGTGTATTGAATTAGTGGAATTAATGTACGGCTTCCCAAATTCTGGGGAGCTGGGACATTGCTGTTCCTCTTGTCCCGTTCTTGTAAATTCCATTCCAATGTTTGTATAAGCGTACATACATTTGATACACAATAAATCACAGAGTTTTTTCCAAAAATTTCATCTAAGGATGAATTCCAATTTATAGCCTTCTTGCCTTGAAGGTTTGTCCAATAAAGGTCTATGATGAAGTGTATTATGCAATACAATAGGCCATTTAAATTTATGCAAAGAACAATTAATGGTTGACCATTTAAGGTCTCTGAACTGTATAATTCTGCATTTGACATTATGCCAAGAGCATTTTTAAATGCTCTTGGCATTTTCTTGGCCATTAAAATGGCTGACCATTGAAGGTCGATGAACTGTACAATATAACAATGCAGTAATTAGTGATGAAGTTCATATTTAATATGTTGTATTTGAAGGATTTTGAATCCCTTACCATCCAGCAGTTCAATTAATTGATTATAATAAATTCGCTATGCCAGCGATTTGGATGCTACTGCAGTAATTAGTGATGAAGTTCATATTTAATATGTTGTATTTGAAGGATTTTGTATCCCTTACCATCCAGCAGTTCAATTAATTGATTATAATAAATTCGCTATGCCAGCGATTTACATGCTACTGCAAATTTACTTGTATTGGTATTTATTCTACGGTCTGGAGACAATGATGATTAAGGTTTTTTTTATTTTAAATATTAGAGCACATTCGGTGTGCTATTAAAATGCCCAGCGTGACACTCTGTGCGCATACAAATTCATTTTTATTTTAACAATTGAAACCATTATGACGGTGTACTGCCAATTGAAATTTGAATGAAAGCAATTTTAGACCTAAACTGAACCTAACGGGGTTTTGTTCTGATAATTATACCGGAACAATGAAAAATCCTCCTCAACATTGTTATTTAATTACATTTACTGTTTATAATCATTAATAATATATTTTTGCATTATGGCATGATCAGTATTGGTACTTATGGATTAAATGACTGAATAATATATAAGGAAACATGTTACCATTAGGTCATATCAAATTCCAATAGCATATTTGGATTCCTATGTGTTATTACAGTTCAGAAAATACAAATTTTTTATGGGGTAGAACAAGTAGTTATTGCGATATGCTAATTCGAATCTGGACGTGCAACGGGGAGGGTGGCGAGTGCAAACACATGGCCTGGTGGATAGAAACGAGGAGTGGGGAAGCTTCAATTGATTAATGCAGCCCATACACGTATACCTGTCACACTGTCCTGCGTGTTCAAAACCCAAGTGTGAAAATGCAAACTGCACATTGTTCAATCCTTTTTAATGTTGTGTTCTTATTTATTAACCGATCTTCGTGAACAATATCTCAAATTACAGAAAAGTATTTTCTTTACAACTTCATAATTTAATATGTTTACGTAGGAGCTATAGTGTTGGAGTTATGAGTATATTTATTACCTGGTCAGTTACTTATTTTGAGGACTGTAGTGTATATTTTGAAGTATTATGGGATAAACGCTTAGGGTGCTGTGGGTGTTCGCTTACTTCGGTTTAAAACTTTAAACTATTAATTTGCCTGTTCATTTCGAACCCTTCATTTCTTCTGTCTGAGTTTGTGTTGTAAGATATTAATGTGAGACAAATACACCATATTTCTTTAAGTTTATTTATTTGAACATACCAATTTAAAGAAGTGGCACCCATGCGTTCTTATAAAGAAAGTCACAATATTAATTTAATAAATAATGAGTATAATAAAGTTGACGACTTTTAACTCTTTGCATAGTCACACAAAGGTTTAGAATCCTTGAACATGTTGAAGTGTGTGACTAATGCAAAGTTTTAATGATGGTTTGTGCCTTGAGGCTGTTTACATCGTCGTAAGGCGCTAATTAGGCCAATTTTGCACCTAAAGTGGGAAAAAATAAAAAGGGCTTCCTGTTTATATTTATTTTACCTTACTGATCCATGGGAAAATTATATTACAATTATATTTTTGAGTAAGATATTTTCGTGAATTAATTCATTTCCTGTAATACTTAACTAATTGTTTGTTGAAGAGAAAATGTATGTCAAAAATTAAAATTAAATTGTCAACCAAGAAAATGCACATGAACATTTGTGCTATTGAATAATGAAATGAATACGTATAGTGGAAGCGCAATACGGGGTGCAATTACTGCAATTTAATCTCACTAATTTGTACCATCTTCATATATACGAGGGTCATTCAATAAGTTCTACCTCCTACCTCATAACTTTGCTATTATATAAGCCAGTCTTATGAAATATTACACGATTGTAGCTCGGAATCCCAGCTACAAATTCACAGTAAATTGGTCTGAGTAGTGGTTGTACTTTTCCAGAAATGCAGTAAAAAAAAACACGTCGATTTAGTGCGACGGAAACGGCAAAAAGACAGCCAAATGTGTCCCAAGTGCTATTCACTTGACCAATTCTAATAGACAAAATGGCCCAATCGGTTGATTAAAACCGTTCTAAATTACAAATATCTCTTGAACATACTATAAATAATAACAGTGACTGATTTCTTGGGGGGGGAAATGGCCTATAATTAGCCAGAACCAGACCAGAACAGCCATTAATTTTAACCCTACGCTAAGAGAACCGCTGCAAAAGTCATTATTTGCTTTTTATTAGAACTAAGGGATCTTCATTATTCAGGACTAATGGATAGATTTGAAGTCTCTCAAAGAGAAGATTTTCTATCACAGACTACCTGATTGATTATTCTAAAGGTTGTATAAGGAAAACTCATAAAGAGACTGTCGTGTTAAGATTTAACACTCGAGGCATCACTGTGGCTTGACTTGTAACAACGAACATTTGACTGAATAGCAGAATTACATTTTGCTAAAGACGTAGCATTAGGCCAACAAACAAAATTGTTATGTTGTCCTCGACCGCCCGCTCGTCATTTTAGGGCCGCTCCGATTTGTTTGTATTTTTTTCAGATTTTTAAAAAAAAATTAAATCAAGATTTTTTTTTTTTTTTTTTTTTTTTCAGATTTTTTCCAGCTTTTTTTTAAACAGTTTAAATGGCATTGAATACTAAATTAAGTGTTTATAACATATATGTGCGACTCTTAGAGTGATTTTAACTTCTTGTTGGCTGAACTTTGAGCTTCTGCTGGTAAAAGAAAATTTAAAAAAATGTAAAAAAATTAAAAAAATCCAACAATTTTTTTTTTTTGGCCTTACATGCGAGTTGATATTTCAAGCCTACAAAGGTTGATATTGCCTACGATCTGATTTATACATGATAATACAGTATTATATTCAGAAAACATCCATTGTTTCTATTTTCAGTATTTAAATCGGCTGTTATATCTAATCATGTAATACGGAGAGAAACGAAAAAAAAACGTGTATTTATCTTTAGGTTAATTTTCCGTGTCCGTTGTCCAAAATCTCTCTCTGGCTTTGATCGCATTATAACAAAAGTAAAACAGGTATCAATTATTATTTACTATAAATTTGAAGCTATGATTCAGAGCTATAATCATGGCAAATGTCATTAGGCTGACATTCATAATAGCGATGTTATGAGTTAGGAGGTAGAACTTATTGAATGACCCTCGTATAACCATTATAATTAATATAACTGGCGGCCATTTAAATTGGCAAATTGGATCTCCTAGCGAAATTAAATTGCTAGCGAAATTGTTTTACTGTATTATTAGAGCGGCCATATAATGGTAATACAATTTTCCAAAGCTTTTACATGACACTTCCCTGCTTTTACCATGGACCAGTAAGGCAAAACGAATATAAAAACATGTTTAGTATCCTGACTTTTTCCAAAAAAGACAGGAGGAGGCCCTTTTTATTTTTTCCCACTTTAGGTGCAAAATTGGCCTAATTAGCGATAAACTTTGTGAACCTAAAAAAGGAGGAGGTCCTTTTAATCTGTTTTATTTCATGATTCTGAGGGGTTGGTCACTACCAAACTTGTTTAAAATGCATAAGGAAGATACAAACTTGTTACAAACATCTTAAAGGTGTATGTTCCGATCACTTTTTGGGCTATGATTTTTTTTCACACCAAGATATTTTGATATCAGAAGAATCCCCATATTATTCTCATTATGTCTATAAAAGCTTAGGGACCAGAAATGTTCCATTTATAAATTATAGGCTAAAATGTAGTGAATTACTGCAAAGATGGTTAACCACCAACCAGTTTGTATACTATTCAATGTATAAAATGTAAAAAGATGAATCCAACGGAACCAGGAACAAAACACACCAAGGATCAGAAAACTGATACAAGAGGATATCTCGAAAACATAAAAATGCTAAGAGTAAAAGCAAGATATACCAACAGGGTGTGGGGAAATAGGTAATAACAAGGGAGAATAACGCGATAAAACAGATAAATAACAACAACAAAAAAACAAAAAAACCGGAAATGCACTGGGACAAGCAATGAAAATTGCTGTGCAATAAAACAACAAAAATATATCTGAGACTACTCAGGATATATGGTAACAATAAAGACCGACGTTTCAAGTGGATATACCACCCTTCATCAGGGACAAAATATAAAAAACAAAGTGTTAAGAACTATAAATAAGATAATGAACTAGACAAGTCCACCACTGTATTTATAGCACAATGCCACTAATAAATGTTGACTACTAGGCATCCAAGTTAACACTACACAAACTAGCAAGTTCACTATAGAATACAGATCCATGTTGCTAGGCAAACTAACAAAACATGTACAATAAATCAATAGACAACGCATCATGCATATGCATGAGTGATGTTAAGAAGACAATAGACAGGAAGTTGCTGTACAAGTTACTATTCAATGGGCAAATATTGTGTGACCTTGTGCTTATAAAAACCGTTGAAGTTATGCAACTCAAACTTTGGAATGCGATAATTTTAAGGATGACACTTTTATGTAAAATTGAAAACATCAAATTGATAGTCGGGCCAGCAATCGGAACATCTACCTTTTAACTCTGAAACACCTGAAGAAAAAAGTTATGACTAAAATAAATAAAAAGGGAATAAAAGAAAATTGAAGTGAGCCCAAAAAAGGAAGCGGGAGGGGACGCTAAACAAGTTTTTGTTGTTGTATAACTGTCACTGCAAGAACTTATGAGACGTCATAATTTTGCACTGGGCTTTTGGTTTGTTTTTTTATAAAGGGAACAATAAAGTCAAGTTTTGTGTGCACTGTGTACTACGAGGTTCATTCAATAAGTGCTACCTCCTCACTCATAACATCGCTAATATGAATGTCAGCTTTATGACATTTGTCATGAATATAGCTCTGGATCATAGCTACACATTTATAGTAAATGCTAATTGATACCTATTTCACTTTTGTCATGATGCAATCAAAGCCAGAGAGAGATATTGGACAACGGACACGGAAAATGACCCCAAAGATAAATACATGTTTTTATTGTTTTCTCTCCGTATTGTATGATCAGCTATAACCGCCCGATTTAAATACTGAAAATAGAAAACAACGGATGATTTCTGAATACAATGCTATACTATCATGTATAAATCAGATTGTAGGCAATAATAACCTTTGTAGCTTGCAAATAGTATAATATCAACTCGAATGTATTGACACGCCTTTAGCATACTGGAATACTGATATTCAGTAAAATGTTCGTTGTTACAAGTCAAGCCACAGTGATGCCTCAAATGTTAAATCTTAACATGATAGTAACTTTATCAGTTTTCCTTATGTGCAACATTTAGAATAGTTAATCAGGTAGTCAGTGATAGAAAAATATATCTTCGAAAGACTTGAAATATATCCATTTAGTCCTGTATAATGAAGATCTCTTATAGTTCCTACGAAAAGCAAGACTTTTGCAGAGGTTCTCTAGGGTAGGGTTAAAATCGATGGCTGTCCTGGTCTGATTCTGGCTAATTAGAGGGCATTTTCCGCCAAGAAATCAGTCACTGGTATTGTTTAAAGTCTGTTAAAGAGATATTTGTCATTTAGAACGATTGTAATTGACCGGTACGTACATTTTGTCTCTAGTAAAATTTGCCAAATGAATAGCACTTGTGAGACATTTTGGCTGTTTTTTACCCGTTTTCGTCGCACTAAATGGAAGTTTGGTTTTGACTGTATATCCAGAAAAGTACAATGAGTATGCAGACCAATCTACTATAATTTTGTAGCTGAGATTCAAAGCTTTAATTGTGGAATAGTTCATACGACTGGCTTGTATAATAGCGAAGTTATGAGGTAGGAGGTAGAACTTATTGAATGACCCTCGTACGTATATGGAGGGAATACAAAACAAGAAGAACAACAATGAACTGTTTTGAGGGTTAACAAAATCAACCTATGCTGAGTAAGGCGACGAAAAACCCAACAGCATATGGACAAATGGACCTTTCATGTAGAGGTGGTCGGGTGTCTTGTGTTGTTGTTTTTGTGTGGGTTTTTTTGTGTTTTTTTTCTTTAATCTGGTATTTTGCACATGTTTAAAATGTTAATCAAAATGTTTCAAAAAACTTTCCCAACAATGTTTCTATTTTTGTTGTTGAACAAAACAAAAAAATTTGTCCGCCTAAATTTGAACTCATCAAAACCCCAACCCGGTCCTCCACCAACTCCCTCCCTGCTAAAGAATTGTGGTATTATGATGAAATGAAAATGTCATATTTTGTCAAATTAATTCATCCATACTGAGTGTCAGACCAGTTTCCCCCTGCAATCAGGTGTTTCCAATATAAAATGGGAGGGAGGGATGGGGGGAAGGGGTAGCTTGATTATCATTTGGGGGAATTGCACCCATTCTGGGTGTTCTATATTGAAACAGCCGTGGGAATAAAAATTACAAACAAGTATGACCAGGTTATCATTTTAGAAGCCTGTGCACCCCCTGATCACAACATATCATTGAAATGGTGTGTTTCATGTGTTTATTCAAATACTATTTTGATTGTATTTTATTTTCCTGTGTAAGGTTTTCTTGTTGATATTTGTTATTCTGTTGGACCGGGTGTTGGACACAAATCATAAAGAAGTGTATAGTTTATTGGTTTTACCAATAATGCAATACATTATTGAAGGAAGTGGCTGAATAAGTGCATGCTCATTATTATTAGTATTATTTTGTTTAATTTACCAAAATTGAACTTTAACAACTTCATATCATCTATTAGTTTCTAGTGAACATAATTATCCAATTAAGGTGATTATTGCACAAATTAGAAGAAAACATGGCAAGTTTGAAGGTAATATGCAAAATAAATGAAAACTGAACATTCAAGTAGGCCTATTTTAAGCGAAATATTGGCAACATGACAATGAACAAATTTAGCTCATTAAGTGCATTGATTATGGGTAAAAACAACCCAATCAAAGAAATTTGAGATCAATGTAAAAATTCATGAATTGTACTCTACCTACACTCGAGAGGAAGGGGGTGTGTATTACAGATGTGACAGTGACAGCACCATACTTTTGGGGTGATGGTGGTAGGTGGAGGCTGGGGGAAGCAACGGGAGGTAAGTGGTCATTTGAAGGGCAAGTTTGACTATTTAAACTTGCTGTCACTGGATGACCATTTTGACTCCTTTGTGAAACTATTCATGCGAAATATATATCTCCTAGCTCCAATAAATCAACGTTTACAAGAATGTTGTATTGGTCTGCTTGTATAACTATACAGTTGCTTTATTATCAAATCTCTATCATTACCATTACCAGATTACTATAATCATTAAGTGTAAGCCAAACTTTAAATTAGCCTAGCAGATATTGTAAATTACGTTAATATCAGTTGGGGTGATCATCCTGTACATATTTATCACTATGCAAATATAGTAATAATCAATTGATATTTTGAATACATAGAGAAAGTATAACAAATGAGTCAGATATTATAGAAAATCAAATTCTATTCGAACGCTTGACAGTGTATATTCATACACTCTATGTAGTGTTGAACCAATCAGGAAGCAGGAATTACAAATACGCGGAGTGCATTGAAAGTGTCCACTGCACTCCGCGTGTGCGCCGTTCAAATCACGCAGTGCGCGTTTTGTTTTGATTCGTTGTTCAAGATTCGCGGGTTCGCCGATTTTCACTGCGGGTGTTAGCAAACTTGTTAAAGTGTTTTTAGTCGTCATTTACATAGATCAAAATTATGCTTAAATTGTGAATTTTTATTTGTATAGTGTCGTGTATGAATTAGGTCAATGCATGCGTATGTTTTGTTTCTCGAAAAATTAAGAAAAATCAATGCACTTGCGCAAATGTTGATATGCTCATAATAGCACTCCCCCTTCGGGGTCGTGCCATTATTCACACATCAACATCAGCGCGCGTGCATTGATTTGTCTAATTTCTCTCGAAACAACACATACGCATTTATTGACCTATAATCATTGCATTTCAAAAGGATTTCATCATAAAATGCGGGAAAATAGTCAGACAATTATACATTGTTTTTTGTTTGCAAACCATTATTGCGACAAATCTACAGAATGTGTACATTGTTTAAAATGTATCATGATGTATTGTTGAGTTCAAAAACTTGTGTGGCCTAAGTTTGAGTAATTAACATTGAACCTTTCTTTTGATACAAAATCGGATCGAACCATTAAATGACGGATTGCAAAAATAAAAGTGAATTGTTTTACCATCTAGAAAATGCAACACCTAGCAAAACATTTGATAATTGAAATGTAGGCCTACAGGGTGTACGTGTTCCACGTTATTGTCCTAATTGATTACCCAGTATTTGGCTAAAATGTGTATATAATCCTAAAGATAATTTATTTTGTTGACTTTCGTGAATGTCATTGGTTGCATTGCAATTGCTCTTCCCAATCTAACGATGTACTTGATCGATCACGGGCACTTAAAAACGGATTGTTCCACTTTTCAGGAAAAATATGATTGCGGAAAGAGTCATTTGCTCATTTTAGTAATCAATATTTACTTACTTTCTCGGGTGGTGTCCTCGATCTACGATGGCTCTCCACACTCTTCGTTGTAAGGTATTGGAAATACTGGCATTACTTGTCTAGGGTATGTCAAATCAGTATTTACAAATTGATATGAGCGTCATGACGACTCAATTACCTCTCAAATGCCGTTTGTTTGATCTCATTTAGTTTATTTTAACTAAAAATATGCTTGATTAAAGTTAATCACTGAAAGTTAAATCTGTGCTATTTGTACGATGATATGCTTCAAATCGTTGAACATAACAGCAATTTGACATCTGGATTTCTTTTTTAAAAAATGGCACAATTTTGATTTTGTTTGCCCATGTTCAAACAATCATATCTTTGGGCAGACTCAAGCAAATTCGACAAAAGAAACTGAATACGAACGGTTACTTATCTTGAAGCTTATAATAAGCAACGAAATGTTTACAGATGAAAATGAAACATTCCAAAAAAAAAACATATTCAAAAAAATAAAAGTGGCACACATATTTTTAGATTGAGAAAAGTAAACACAACAAATCAACGGAATTTGAAAGCCGATTTTTTTTGCAGACTGTGTAATGATTATAGCAAAATACTGAGTAATGAACGAGGGCAATGACGTGGAACACGTGCACCCTTGTTAGGGACACCATGTAACAGTGCGTCAATGTGATAACCGTTACGAACAACTACTAGTTCGGACGATTTCCAGCCTCTGGTGTGAAAAAAAAGTTCCTGAATTGTTTTGGTTTCAAGAAATTGATGTCTTTCAACATAGGAAATAAGCCCAAACCACATACATGGTCAATTTTTAAAGTTTCAGCCGTTTAAACATGTTAAATAGTCTTGACGCACAACATTAACATTACGGTTGTAACATTTGACGGTTGTAACATTGAAACACAATTTTCCATAGGGTTGTGTATGAAAAAAAATCAACATTACAGTATGGTAGGATTGTGAAGTTTTGCTCGCTACCTCTTTGCTACTAAGCAGTGTGCTTGACAAATATGCGCCAGAAAATCAATTTGAAACCCGCTTTAAAGCCATATTTAAAAAAAAGAGGGTCCTGGGGGTCTATGGAAAGTTGGAAACACCCAAATCAAAACAAATTGTGCACTGATTGAAACGGACCTTTGACCTTGATGTGTGCATTGAACTATGTTGTTGGCTGTAAAACGTATTTAATCTAGTTTATTAAAGTAATCGACTGTTAAATAAGCAAAATGTTACAAGTTTTGTAAGCTGATCTCTTTTTTCACCATGGGATTTACAGAAGATATGTAGCATGATGAAATGAAATAATGTGTGTTCACTACATGCATTTTTATGTTATTAATTGTGATATTGGCATAGTAAACGAGGCAATATTCACATAAAAGTGTTTAAAACATTGCATAAAATTTACTATAGCATATTAAAATATCGCACAAATAAATATTCTGCAGATGCTTGTTTCTTGATCAATTGCGTTTTAGAATAAAATTCAGTAACATTTATATAATTATGAAGGAAAACACTTGACAGGATCACAATTATAAGTTCTGACTCCATTGTTTCTTTTGCTAAAGTTTTGTAACATAAATTCTAGCTTCCTTGTAATTTAAAATAGAAATTCTCTTAATTGATATTCGTTGATATTAAGTCTAAACGAAGAGCTCCATTGATATGGCCACCGTTCTCATTCAATTTAGAAATGCTAAAGTAGCAGTCATGTCTTAATGTCGTACCTGTGTAAATCCCATTGGAATGGTGCAAAAAAGTGGTCAACATACAAAACTTGTCAATTTCAATCATTTTTTCCCGCAAGATGAACTCGATAAAATACGATTTATTAAAATAAAAACAATGTTATGGTTCAATGCACACATCAAGGTCAAAGAGCCGTTCTAATTCGTTCACATGTTTTAATTCACCCTGTATGTCCTATTTCTGTTGGCAATAACATTATTGCTTTTTCACATGAAATGTATAAACATGCTTTTCGAGGTTGCAATCTACTACTACTACTACTACCACTGAAAATCTAAACAGGTCGCCTGACTAACTTAAAGCTAGTCCAGATGGTGTCCATTTTGACTAGCTTTAGCCTAGTCCAGCACTGCTGGACTAACTTTAAGCTCGACTAGCTTGCTTGATGTTAGTCCGTCCTAAGCTGGACTAGTTTAGGCTAGTCGCTCGACTAGGTTAAGATGGTCCAGATGGTGTCCATTCTGACTAACGTAAGGTTAGTCAATATTGCTTGACTAACGTACGGTTAGTCCGGCTTGGCTCGACTAACGTAAGGTTAGTCCAGCTCAAACCATATAAAGTGCTCAACAAAAGAAAGTCGTACACTTTGTTTAGGTCATTTAAAGTAACTTTCGATTATGTATTTACCAAACAGGCTAGATAAACACGCGGACGAATCTTTTAGGCACATTTTGATACCAGACATAACACATAGCAACAAAGATAAACCATGATTAGCGCCAATTAAAGAAAATTAGTCACTTTTCAAAAGTCACATTTTCAATACACTACGCGGGAGGAAAATGGGTGTGTGTGAGGTTCACTCCGTGTGTGACACTTTTGGAGTAATTCTGCCACACTTTTATAACCAGGATTGACAGGCGGGCGATACTTTTTGCCGTAAACAACATTTGGATTGAAACTGATATACATGTATGTATACAAGTGTTTTGCACTTGTACTTACATTACATTATATCCTATGTCGAAAAAATATCAGACAAGGTTTAACGCAAAATTCTACGATACAGAGATTCGAACCAGTAACCTCTCGTTCATAAAACGTGTTCGATAGCCATTAGACCACGAGGAGTTGGCTGACAGCGATTGGAATTTCAATCGATATGATGTTTACGGAATAAAGCTAATCTGTTTTAACAATATATATAATACAATAGAAGTGCGTAAGTCGAATATGTATAGCGTACAGCGAGCATTCTGTGAACTACGCCCGCGCTACGATGTTATTATTACGCATTTTAACTAGCCTATCCAAATGTTGGTTACGGTAAAGAATTTCGCGACCGGCGTGCAATCGATCACACAGTGCAGCCGTTTCTCCATTCCATAAACATGATAAAAATCCCTTTACATTCATATCCCTCACCCATGCATGACACTTTGAATTTGGATTAGCCCGCCCATTGAGGGGAAATGCGCAGCGATCAACACGGGACTGATACGGCGTATGTGCTTGTTAACAATTGGTGTGTTCTTCCGCGTAGTGTATTGAAAATGTGACTTTTGAAAAGTGACAAATTTTCTTGGTGCTAATCATGGTTTATCTTTGTGGTTAGGTGTTATGTTGGGTATCAAAATGTGCCGAAAAGATTCATTCAAATGTCTATGTAGCCTGTTTGGTAAAAAAATAATTGAAAGTTACTTAAAATGACCTAAACAAAGTGTACTTTAGTAGATCCCGCCTGAATCAAATTTATAACGATGCGTAGCAGTACTTGGTTTCGCCACAGGTGATTGCTCTGCTGTCTGTTCAATAGCTATGGCTGGCCCGTTAGCGTTCGAGATACCCGCGCTACCGTCGTTATTTACAGTTAGTTTTTTCCTACTCGGAGTCGTCATTCCAAACAAAATGTAGCATACAATAGTCTACAGATGTTGGCAAACACTATGATGTACACAATATGGCCACACAATGAAATAACTACGGCAAATTACGTCTGGATTGGCTAGCAAAATCGGACCAGCGATGAAGTACGTCTTATCTGCATGCCGCCGTTGATATTTTATCTCAGTGCTTTGACAAACCTAAAGCTAGTCCAGCCAGCTTGACTAACCTAAAGCTAGTTAAGTCAGCTTGTCTAATAAGCTAGTCCAGCCACAGACTAGTCCAGCAGAACAAATCAAGCTAGTCAGGCTGAGCCGGACTAACCTTAAGCTAGTCAAATCGGTCATAACCTATCCAGAAGGCTTCACTAACCTGTTTGACTAGTTTAAGCTAGTCCAGCAGGCTTGACTAACCTGCTCGACTAATTTAAAGTTAGTCCAGCCTGTGTCTGACTAGTTTAAGTTTTCAGTGCACTACTACATACTACTACTACTACTACTACTACTACTACTACTACTACCACTACTAGATAGAACACGTAAATGCATACAATTATGTATCTATAATTTCTTTTTATTTGTAACCTAATATAAATGTGAAATAATGATAATTTGAATAAAGATCCATCAATAAAGTACCATAAAATCTTATGTATATTACGTATGCAATTCCAACTGGTTGGACGAACGAAAACATGAGTTCCCAAATCCTCATATAATTCTTATTCTTTGAAGGATTTTCTAACACTCACGGGACAACAAGAAAATTAATAGAGCTTTCAAATGACGCCTTGTTGTGGCTACGGCTGAATTATTCCATCCTTACATCTAAAAACAGAATTAATTTAGATATATTGTGTCATACGCTAATGGACCAAATTTGAAATGTTTCCATTTGTTTTCTAACTTTTATAAGCATAATATGAACATTTTTCATTCAATAATACTTGCTTGCCCACAGGTGAAAATCTTAGCGATTTTCAAGTGAGGGAAAACAAACATCGCTTGGCGACATTGGATAGGCCTATGTTTTAAAAAATATATAATCTAAATTTTGTCCAAGAATGTATGCCAAGGTAGTTATAATCTGAATTATTTTTGAATACCAACCATGCTCAAGCCTGCATAAATATATATATTCAACAGGAACGAACGATTTTCTTGAATCAGAAATAATAGATCGTGAAAATAGTTTTTGTTTTCCTTGGACTTTCGTTAGGGGTTGCGCAACCCTATATCTAGAGTGAATCCAATTGAAAAAGATACAACAGCCAGAATACATATCCATTTCATTGACAATATACATTAGAAATCCATGACAGTAATAACCATCACAGCTTTAAGTTGTGAAATATTCATTTTTGTCTACTAGTACTGCTTTTGTTTTATTTACATGCACATTATACGAATGAAATTCAAAATTGACTTAACACAATTCCTGTCCTTAAAAGCATAATGATACTACTGTTTATTAATTTATTAACAATTTAACAAATGTGCATTCATCATTCCGAAGTGCGAACAAATAAATCCAGGTACCTTCTCATCAAGTTCTATTACTTTTAGGGATCAATGCAATTTGATGTTATAATGTAGACTAAGTCCTTTCCATCCACAACATTTCACAAAGCCCATGCAAGAGTCCAATAGATTGCTGTCGTAGAGGGACTGAAGTACCTGATCTAGTAATAACGTAACGCGGTATTATGAATCAACAGGGAAATCCGACCGCAACGATAATCGGCATGCTGTTATATTAGGCCTTAAAATGTTTAAGCCTTGGAATTGGCGATGTGGTAACATTTCCGAACATTTCTTTTCTGTTAAATTGTGAAATTGTAAAACCTACTTTGTAAATATTGAGTTGCGTATGGTGAATTTTGAGTACGGTAGTAATTTTTCAAAAAGGAGCAACGGATGGACGTACGAAATATATCAACATCATTGGGTAGGTTTATCGTTATGCAACGTACATGTATATCGGCCCTACGGTAAATAACATCACGCCCCGGACAGCGGCACGTAGGTATTCTTTCTGCAAGATTTGCTTCTTGCGCCTTAAAAAACCCTGATCATCAAGTGACTACTGTAGTACGGTATAAATGTTTTGTTGACGTAATCGCATAATATTCGATGCAGCATTATGGTTGATGAATATGCATGAGCATTTCATCGATTGCACTATATAATACGGCGGTTTTAAGCGTATGAACAATCGACTAATATCAATTAACTACTCTACGGTAAATGCTGGATGGACGGTGAAGGCATTTCAACGAGGTCAACTCGTCCCGCATTGACATCTTACAAGTATCTGACATTTTTTCAACTACATAATTATTATGAATGTTTTATTAAAAACATCAACCGCAATGTCTTGGTGGAAATCGAGTGCTGTACTCCCATATTCTGATGGCAACGAGAGATAGACTTGGGTGACGGTCTGGCAACCCGGTCGGGCAACAGGAAGATAACTGACAATACAACGAAACGGCGCCTGAAATATGTTTACTATCTGCAAAATAAAACAAAATATGAGACGTAAAGTAATCACATTATCAATAGCCCCCTCAAGTGTTATTGTGAGTATCGTAACACACGCGAGTCTTTCGCCCCTTAGCTTGAGAGGCAAACTTATTGACATCTATGAGTATTCAAATATGTTTAAATATATCTAAAGTGTCTGTTTCACCGTCTGTTTGTTGTGCCTTATGTTTTACTGAGCCTTTCAATTTTTTGTTCTTTCATGGATTGAGTAAAATTATGCATCCTTTTATGTACGAAACTGGTTTTTTTGCAGTGTGGGGGGTAATTCGGTGATCATTTTGAACGTCATTTACGCTTTCAACGCGGCAGGCTTCTGCAGACGACATTCCAAAATGTCACACTATATTTCAAACATCTCAAAACTATTGAATTTCATTAGAATATTTGGAATCAGCATGATAAATGAATTAAAATAAGTACAAATAAGCCTAGTATTGTTTCAGTAATCATTGAGATAAGACTTTGAAAGTTTGGAACGTTTTCTGAAAAATCTGTTTTGTATAATGGTGAAACTAATTGTCGCGTTAAAAGTCATCCAATGTCAAACTACAGGGTGTCTAAAAAAAACCCGTGCACGTGTTTACCCAACTTATTGACGTTTGGTGTACCAATTGTGTACATATTGATAGACTAAACAATTAGCTTTCATACGCCGTTTATTTCATCTGATTTGGTTTTGTCAATCTTGAGATATGACCAATTAACTAAAGCTACCTAAAATCGTCGTTGTGCCACTTTACAGTTTGCAATCAATAGAAAGGGTTACTCCGGAGGCGAGGGGGGAGGGGGTTGTTACCACTCCCTAAAAAAATCTAATCCGAAATGCAGAGTATGCTTATTTGAGTACCATTTGGGTACCATGGTATAGCTAATACCAAACCAGGTACAAACATCCCACACATGACGTCACATGGCCGACCTCAAAATCCCTCTGTATTCGCTGGACAGTGAAATATAGGCCAAAATAGAAATCTTCGCCAAAAAAGTTATAAATATCGGAATTTCACCCAGTTATGTTGCTTATAAGTGAGAGAAATGGTCTTTTTAACATAGACTTATGCTATAATATTCAGGACGATTTAAACAATTGTAAGGTGCCACCCCCAATCCCCCCCCCCCCCCCCACCCAACTATCGGACTTTGACGGCTTACCCTACCCCCGGGTGAGATTTTTTTTACTAATCAACATTTGTAAAATTTATTTATTTCGTTTTAATACGGAATAAAGCAAAATGCACTGAATAAAATGATTTTTTTTTTTTAAAAGTCAACTGATTTTACAAATGTTGATTAGTAAAAAAATTCGCCCCCCCCCCCACCCCCCGGAAAGGTGGCACCCTAAATTTGTTTTCGTCAAAATGAGCGCAGGGGATGTGAAATCGATCACTTAGGCGCCCTAGGTCACTGTTTTTTTGCGTTTTAGCGCAATCGGCGACCACCCTCCCTTAGGAGGACGAGGCTTTTAATGCTTATATTGAGCATTCTTTCTGTAAAAGTGGATCAATGTCGATTTTAGGTAGCTTTAGTTAATTGATTATATCTCAGGATTTACCAAACCAAATTAGATGAAATAAACGGCATAGTCTAACAATATGTATACAATTGTTACACCAAATTGTAGAAGTTCATGGTCAATAAGTTGGGTAAACATGTGCACGGGGTGTTTTTTTGTGACACCCTGTATATCATTTGTTCTAGTTTCCACGGAAAAACATCTTACCCGTATAACATTTTCCATAAATGGTCAAACTTGTGCTGCATACAAATGCAAATATTGCATCAAGCGCAGCATTTGGCATAGCAACCTAATGTTTTGCATATAAACTTCAATATTTCAAATATTAACTCAACGTTTTTTCGGGAAAATTGAAATTTAACATAAAACCGCAACCATTTGAAATAAATGTTGCATACAAACTCTTTGATACTTACTCCGTACTGAGTGAGCCTGCACCGATTCCAAAACCGATACCCTTCGGTCCAAATTTCTTTCCATGGCATCCTCTGCAGAATATATCAGCTTCATGGGGCGCGACTGTGGTTGAGTCTAGCAATTTGTTGCAGGCACCTGTTAACAAAGAATACAAGAAAACGGTTTCAAGATAAGACGTGTAATATATTTCCTAAGGCGACGGTTAAAAACACTGTTGTAGAGTTAAACAGACCTCTCAGATTGGGTGTCGGTCGGTCGGGCTTTTTTTTCTTCTTTCTTTTTGTTTATTTTCCCTTGAAAATGACCGTTGTTCGGTATTCATTTGCACGTGAACATATTTTTCACCAATTGCTGAAAAATGGGTCGGTCGGGACCGTACTACAGTGATTTTGTCGTCTTCTTTGTTTATTGCCTAAACGTGACAAAGGTGGGAATGTCAAAAATCACTTTTAAGGACTTTTGGGCTATTCCAGATTCCAGTAGAAAAATCAAAATTAAATCCCCCGTAGAAAACATGACCTAATCTTCCACTCAGGGAGTGTATATTTCAAATTAGGTCACCCATGCAGATAACCCCATTTAAAATGTACACTCCCGGGTGGGGGAGGGATTAAAGTAATGTCTTCCATGGGGTGTATGGATTTCAAATGGAAAAGCCAAATGGCTAATAATCAATAAATAGACAAGATAATACTATTTAGATAAATCAAAGAAATAACCTGAACAAATCCATCGATTAAACAGAATAAATTGCAATGTACGAAAATAGTGGATTAATTAATTTTCAATGATAAATATAATTAATTAATTTGAAAACGGTGATAACATTAAACCAAAATGAAAATTTGAAACTTACTTAAAAAAGAAAAGGTTAAATTTAATAATGATTTACGGTGAATAAACAAAACGAAAAGGTGTCATCATAAAATGAATATCATACCAACGAAATAATAATAATAACACAATATTGTAGCTAGAAATAATAAACATACAATTTACACATGAAATTAATTTTATTGATACACAGATAAACATCAACGGTGAAAACTTGAAGCATTTAAAAAAATGTTATTTTTTGTAGAATTGAGTGTCCTCTATTGCGATACAGACTCGAAAAGTAATGAAACATAGCGAAAGTGTTGCAAACGACAAACACATTTGTCGCCTAAGGCGAACGGTGCAAGTTGCAAAACTCGAAGGCGAAACAGACGAAAGTCGAACGGTTTTATATTAGAAGAAGGTCGAGCAATTATAAGAACAAACGAAAGTCGAACGCTGGGTTATGAATGTCGATACATTTATAAAGCAGGCGGGAATATCGAATGCGAAACGGGTAGTTGAATAATGGAAAGGGATCAGGCAGCCATTTTGTTTCGAAAACGAAAGCAATTAGCGAAATATGTTGAAAGTAGAGCAGACAGTCAAATAGTTTACCACCAAAATGGGCGTTTGGTGAATAACGGGAAAGGAACGAAATACAGGCACAACTTTAAATTATTATTATTTTATTTAACGGGTATTTCCGCAGGCAAAGTGCAAATTGGGTGATTCTTTTCACATTCAGGCTTTGAATTATAAGACCCTACATACCTTCACGGAGTCACATTCATCAATAGATACCAACAAGCCTTGTCAGAGAACCGAACTCCGTTGTGAATTGTAAATGACTGACTATATTAATAGCAGTTTTTCACTTTGTACTCTACATTATATTGGTAGTGATTTGGGAAACCGGCACATTGTTGTTTATTAAGCTTGTTATCATATTTTTAAAAATTTCAGAACTGTTTTCATCATAATGTATATGTTCTTCAAAATCATAAAAAAATCACTTTTCAAACATTTGTATTTAAAATTTAACCTATAATCCATATTTCACATATTGATACTTCCGCACAGGTTTTTCCCCAAATGCTTTGACAAGTCTTACATACGTTATTCACTATAAGCCCCATCCCACCGTTGATGGCGTTAACATTGAATTACTCATAGCTCCAGACGACGATGGACACGCGAAAACCTAAATTTTGAATTCGTATTGGAATAACACGTAATCGCGAATGTTGATCTAATCATTTTGAAAAATTCATCATAGGTTAGAAGAAAAAATTTCCAATCCAAAACCGTTGTGGGTGGCTAACCACCCGCAGTGTCAGTATCATTTTTTGAATTTAAACCGTTGTTAAGCGTTCGTCCCATTCACTTGATCACGTAACCTCGTTCGCATATTTTCACCTAAATACTCGTGAATACGCCCGTGTCCAGCGTCGTCTGCATAGCTCGTTGCCTATCGAGAAATAGTTTGTCTATCCGTGATGGATAACGAGCTATAGATAACCATATGATTACGCCATCAACGGTAGAGGGACCAATCTTCTAATTACTTTAATAGGAGAGAGTGGGTATTGACTACATCACTATCCATTTTTACTGGTCTTGTTTCATGAAGTCAATTAATTGAAATTTAACGGTTTGTAGATCATTATGCGATTGACTATGGATGAGATTTTTACGAGATATCGTCAAATAAATTAATCAGAATTACGCGAATATTTTTGCAACAATTTTTAGATAGAAAACATTCTCGCAAAATTAGAAAATTGTTGCAAAAATATAAGACATTCTCAATTTCTTCTTTTTTAACGCAAAATCATCAGTGATGGTTCATGAATGCCCTTTCGACGAACTAGGAGCGCTAATTTTGCAAAAAATTCTCGCATTTTTTTAAATTTTTATTATTGCAAAATCTTCAGTGATGGGTTCAAGAATGCCCTGTCGACGCACTACCTTTACGGTGTCCGAGGAGCGCCAATTTGGCATAAAAATAAAGTTGCGCGAATGTTTTCAATTGTTGCAATAATTTTTAGATATGAACCATTTTCGTAAAATTAGACAATATTGGCGCTCGTAGGACATTAGCGCTCCTAGAACACCGTGCTCCCTTCGTATCACCTCAAGATGGAAGATGACGTCAGCGCGTACTCTAGTTATCATATCGTAATATCTCGCGCGTAACTCCATCCAATGTCGTTTGCACGATCAAAGAAAAATATCCGCTGTGACGAGGAAAGTGCTGCACCTACAACTGAGATACGCGCCGATTTCACCTTTCATCTAGAGGTGACACAGAGTTAAGTTTTACTTCTTATGCCCAAACAATATCGTCAGTTTTAGATAGCATATTTTCAGAATATATTTCGTAACGTATATATAATAAAGTTAAACTAAACCATTCATGATAACGATCAATTATTGTTATTTAATAGCCATGTGCTTTGCCCACACCTGATTGGTCAATAGAGGTTCTCCATGTAGCCAAGTGGAACAGACTACCAAAGGGAATCGCACCCGGACTGTTCTACATTCAATTGAATTAGTGCACGACGTCCAAATCGTGTTACCAAATTCATATCATGGATGACATGTATATCTTCTTTCTCGACAACATGGCAGCTAATTCAAAACATGGACGACCTCTATTAAACACTGTGTATTATTAAGCCAACCAGGATTCATAGCTCGGAAAATGTATTTATTTGATTTAATCATCCAGAAGATAAGTTCGTTATCGTCATGACAAAGTACTGATGACGTAATGACTATTCTTAATGACGCAATGACAATGTCCTGATGATATAAGTGCTAAGTCTGGTTCAATGTGACGAAACCGGCAATTTTCAATCAAGAAAAATGTGTTTAATATGTTTGACCGTCATTTAACACCCCCATATTTTGATTTATTTATTTATGTAATTACGTTTACTAATTATCTTATTTACAATTTCATTACACGTTTTACTTTTTGTTTTACAACTTAAAATACAAAAAGTTCTCACAAAAAAAAATGATTATACAAAGACATTATCAAAGATACACGTTGCAAAGTATGGGTGACGTCGGTTTTCTGTGTGCAGAACATAATTTGTATATTTGAAACAAAAAATCTTAAAAGCTTAATATGTTCTTCGAAAAATGTACAATTTATTCTACAATAACGCTCCAGCAATTGCACATGCTATAAACGATTATCAAAAAGGCGTACAAGTACAGCGCAATAAAGTAGTGCATTGGCGTAATAATATGAAGCGTGAGTTTAACCTAGCTAAGGTAATATAAAAACTTGATTTAAAAACTTATTTCAGTCAAAATAATGCATGTTTAAATGTGACTGGTCAATGAGTGAAAGGCATTTATACATATCTATAAATACTCATTGACCCCCACAGATAGTAGTGATTTAATATATCATACTACGTGTGCTTAAATATGTATTACTTTAAAAACGCGCGAATATCGTAGTAATTATAAATAGACTTTATACAAAATACAATTGAAGGATACAAAGAAGATAGGATTTAATTGAAAGGATAGAAATAAGTTTGTGATTTGTTTAATTTTAGGCGTTATCGTTAGGTGTCTTTTTATTTTAGTGTGCGATGATAAAGAAGGTTATCTTAGAAGCTGTAATAGGCGTCTTATTTAACAGGTTTTACTAAAACATGGCTGAAGGATGTTACACTCAAGCTGTCCCTAGAAAGATATTATTGTTGATATTTCATGTTGCCAATATTCGGAAACCAAATCGATGATGCTGGTTTCTTTAATGGAATATTCATTATTATTGTCTTTATGAAAGTCTCAACAGTTGTTGAACTGGCCAAAATGGACGCCAAGCCAATGTGAAGATCACGAACAATACATTAAGGCACCATTGTCGGCAACTCTTATTTACTTCCTGTAAACAAAACATAATTATTGAAATTATTCATTTTTATGTTGTACTTTTTAATATCAAACTCTTTAAAAAATGGCTGGGGTGTCATCCAAAAGAAATTTGATATTGCTGATTGGTATACATGTATGTTATAGTTTGATCAGTTCCAAATTGGTGAGAAATATTCGGTTTTTATCTCTCCGCGCGCAAAAGTATTCCCCAATGTACGCGTGCGATTTTGGACGCTTGCGGCACGCGTATGATTCACAGTTCGCTTGTTGCCTTTATGCACGTCCGTGTCCTTCTAAATTCATTCGCCGCTGTAAAGGAGGCTTCGCCAATTCGGAACTGATCGAACTATAGTAATGATGTTATCGATATACCTTTTATATCTAGGATTGAAATAGAACTCGATAATAAAAGATTATCTTAAAAGATCTGATACAAAATATATGTTATCTATGTTCGCAAAATAATGCTCCTTTCTTTATTTCTCCTAAAATTGAATGTTAATAGTAAAATATTATCTTAAGGTGCCATTCAAGAAATTATAGTAATAGGCTTGAGTGAAATACATGCATGTACAATTATCAATTACTTGGATCGAACAGAGTAATTAACATTTTATTGGGGGTTTGACCTCAACTTCTCAAAGTACGATCTAATCTTGTGCAAAATAACATATCATGCTTGAAGGTGACGCGAAATGAGAATAAAAGAAAAAACGATATATTTTGCAAATGTTTATCCGTAGCACTTGCACATAAATGAATATGCTGTAATCAAATCGGATGAATTTAACAGTCTCATGCTTGGAGAACAAAGTCTTTACTTCGTCATATCGTGCAGCACTTACTCCGAACTGAGGGATCCTGCACCGATTCCAAAACCAATTCCCTTGATGCCAAATTTCTTTCCGTGGCATCCTTTGCAGAAAATGTCTTGTAAGTGTGCCGCCACAGTCATTGAGTCTAGTGGCTTATTGCAAGAACCTATTACCAAATAGAACACAGAACCAGAATCGTTGAAACAAGGCAATGATTCATTGTAATCATATTTTTATATGCTTTTGCTTTCATCTGCAATGCCTATCGGAGTATACTATATATCACCAAAAAAGAACAATGATTTGTATAGCTTATTTGGAATGCTTGATTGGAAACAAAGTAAGATTTATAAAATCCTATTATTAAGTGGTGTGATTTTTCTTTCTATATATTTTCATATGCTATACCAATCGAAGATTTTCAAAAATAGTAAGTGATTTTATTTTCAAAAATTTACCGAGAGCAATGTCGTATTTACCAATGCTTAATCCTTTTCCATTTGCGAAACTTTCTTTTTCAAAAATAATGGCAAGAATCGTTTAATAAATAAAAAGTAAAATGTCTTTTAATAACTTTTATCAAGTAATTTGGAATGATGCCATGACATTTTTATACTTATGCTTTTGACTTTTGTATGTGCAAAGCCTACGATTCACATGATTACATCGGTTGGAAGAACATGTTATCAAATTGTTTTCAAATCAATTATAAAGCCATTTAACAATGATCTTAATGATTTTAGCAACATATATGTGACCCATCGTGAAGCACAAATGAGGGACATATGAATTTTGAGTTATTTATATCACGATAATATGTATACGTTGGGGGACATTTTGGCACTTGAATCGATGTTATATCATATTCATAACCAAAGTTACGGATCATTGAAAATCACTTTGTCGCAAAATATCAAATACAAATTGTCAAGTTATGGACATTTAGTTTTGAAGTCAATGGAGTAAATCAAAATTAAATACCACAAATACGGTAGTAGTTTAACATTTTATTTTTGGTTGGTTATTAGATGTATACAAAATAAGAAATACAACTTTGTATGCACTTATTTTGACAAAAATGTCTTATTTAGCGATAAATCAAATTAGCTACTGCCGCATTGTGCCTCATTTACTCGTGTTGGGTCACATATTGTTTATTGACATGTAATGATGTAATAATTTTTAAAAATCTTACAAAATGTTATAATAATTGGTGAATTTATAGAAACCCTGTACAAAACCTTTGGCTCCATACTGAGCGCAAGAAAGACCCAAGTCCAAATGTTAATAAGTTGATCGATATAGCTTAATATGACATTTTTGTCAAAAATTCATATACTAAAATTCATATGCTAAAAGGCTACTATTTTGTAATAAGACCTTCAGTTCAACACCGTTTTCACCATCAATGCAGTTTAAGAATATGTAAATATAATCATACGACATCTCCAAGTTTCTTAAAAATCTGTCTCTGAGAAACTGTAGTCTGCATAAGCAAATAAGAAAGAAACCAAAAGAACACGGTATACTTTTCGTTACGAAGCTTTTTATTGATTTTGAAGCAAACATAAACAGAATTTAGTTAAAATGGGCAGTGATAAGAAATATGTTGTTCAATATATAATTATTTATTTCAATCCAACAAGATTGATAAGTATTATGATCACGTTGTATACCAATCTATCGAAATCATGTCACGTGACCAATAAGATGTTTCGTTATCAATATCGTCATGTAACAATACCAGTGATTTGTTATTTTAAAACTTTGCTATTTGTACATTGTTTTAAATACTTTCGTAAGAATCATTAAACATTACGTACTTCAACATGGTTAACACAGCTATTATCAATCTATTACTAGGAAATATCCAGTTGTCTGCCCGTTCAAGATGAACGCATGCGCTAAACTACGGAATAAGCTGTAAATAGTTATTATTACGTACTTTGTAGCATGCGTATAGCCGTTGGGGTAGCAAACAAGATATCGTCATGCCATTCAACGTACGGAAGAAATTAATGTGATAACTTCTACTCCTAAAACGTTATCCATTATTCCATTTAAGCAGCCTGGATGTATTCATTATACAATCTTGCAATATTTGTTTCATAAACTAGTTCAACTGAAGGGAACGCTTTTCTATTAGCGTGATTGGTTGATCATCAAATTAATGTGTACAGCAAAGGACTATACAATACAGTTACAAATTCGATCATATAAACTGGTTATTAATCACAATCACTATTGTATTGGCTTGGTGGACGCATTTGTATAAGTTTTCGAAATTTAAGGCTAAGTCATCTCAAAGATATTGGACATTCCAAAGAGCTTTTATATAATAAATACAATAAAGATATTAAACATGAAATACAGAGCTTTCTAATGACTTACGCACGAGATAAACATGCAAATGTTTATGTATCCTGAACATGCAAAGCAAAAAATGTGTACCTTTTAAACATAAAATAAAATGGTAGCTGAATATATTCTTTTCAATAGATATACAATTTATTCTACAGTAACGCTCCATCAATAATTGCACATGCAGTAACGGTTATTTAAGGCGTACAAA
The DNA here is from genome assembly GCA_035610835.1 of Ophiura sarsii. Lineage (NCBI taxonomy): Eukaryota > Metazoa > Echinodermata > Ophiuroidea > Amphilepidida > Ophiuridae > Ophiura > Ophiura sarsii. The sequence goes on along the minus strand of CM069459.1, from coordinate 11,419,651 downwards.
TACAGCGTATAAGAGTAGTGCGCAACATTAAAGTAGTGCGTAGCGTATTATGATACGATTATTCTAAAGTAAGAACGATTTTAAAATAGTAGGCGGTGGTTAAGCCACGTGTTTGATCGGCTCTGATATGCAGTACAGAGTCCGCAAATATTGTGAACGATCCATATTTTTTAGTCTCAATTTATATCATGATATTCTCGGGTGGAATTTGGCATTCACTAATTTGGATTCTATACCACATCTCAGCATTATCAACTTCACTATAATACTATTATCAAATCAAAGCAATACATCTTTAAACATTGCTCTATAAAACATATTCATAAGCGACACATGCTCAAGGTTTGAGGGAGGGGACGGCGACGAATCAAAACTACCGATTGATTCTCGAATAGACTTCGATGCCATGCTTTGATTGGTTGTTACTGCTGTTCGAATGTAAAACGAACCAATCATTGTCATCGACATTCCGTATTTAGGGCATCGGTTGAGACGATTTTCGAAAGTCCATCGCCTTTCAATGCTTGAAGGCAGTTATTTTAAAGATGCATCGCTTAATTCGAGTGATATATTTGTTATTATAATAGTCTTATTTTACAGTCTGGAAAGTATACATATACATTTCTGATTTCTGAGTTCCCTATATATTAATAACATTTATATATTACCATTTCCTAAATATATTTGGTATATTTTAATAGCGTCTGAATGCGTGAATAGTTTACTCTCCGACTTTATTCCTGTATCAAATGACTGGCCTTTGACTCTGACCTCTAATTATCAGATTATAGCATGAAATTAGCTTGGCGAATGCGTGTTCGATGCTTATTAAAAATCATCTACTCGATGAATGTTTTCTGCCTTCGAATAAAGCCTTCTTGTCCCCTGATAACCACCATGACTGACTGTCGTATGGCCGGGCTGGATAACAAAAATGGCGGGAAAATCACGAACAATACAAATATCAAACTGTCGTCTGCTGCCGTCTATTTGGAGCTGAAATGAAATAATATAATAATAACAACTTTAATTTCGATAATAATGTTAAATGTGATGAATATTATATAGTTATAATAAATAATAATGTTGAATGTGATCAATTTAAAATAATGAAATGTCCAAAAACAATTATCCACATGCTTTCTCAACTTTCAAGGTCTATCTTAGGGATTACTGAGCAAATACTAGGCATGTTTGCACTTATTTTACATTTCTCATGGATATTATGAAATTCAATAATTGTGACATTTTAGAAGCATTTTGTGAAATTTTAAAATGTCGTCTGCGACGCCAGCCGCGTGGAAAGTGTTTAAGATTTACCATCGAAGAATCGGCGCATCGCTATGAAGTAGCGACATTTGATCCTTGTGGCTTGTTTGATCATACACAGAAAACCAGAATCGATATGTGTTTTTTTTGTTCAAAGCAATTCATGATATATTTTTACGGATAGAAGAGATATGTATTTGAACTAATCCTTTCAGAAAAGACAAAAGACAAAGACATACATATCAGTGACTATTTTGAATTCTTTGTGTACATAGCCATGACATGTTTTCTGAAAGTACTCATCCAAAAACGTATCATTGTATTCATTAAAAACAAATCATGAGTGCTCTAGATAGAATTCTGGTTTTAGTGAAGTAACGTCGCATATGTTAAGAGCTGTGATGTCAACCTCGATGCAACTATCACAGCAATAACTTGTTTGAGGACTCAACAACTTTACTTCAGGATCATAAACGCTAGTGGAAACAACCAAATTATAAATATTGAATGGTATACAATGGAAAAGTAATCCATGATATTGATGTAAACCCGGGGATACTAACGTAAGTTTTCCGTACCCTGCGCCACCTTGCAACACATGCCTAGTGGCATAATATGTGAGGAATATGGTTGCTAATAATTAATAAATTATCATATTAACATCGAAATAACATGACCTTGGTATTATTATGTTTTAATATTTTAATAACCATATTATGCAGTCGATGATTTACAGAGCTAATTATTGGATAACATACAAGACTGAAGAAATGCATGATATTGATGTTGATGTAAGTGTTCCCTACCCTGCGCCACCTTGCAACACATGCCTATACTCTATTTCTCTTCCTCCGGACAGTGACGTAACTATATAGGCGCAACATGTACGCACGCGTATGTCTCTTTCGACTTCATACGCGTGAATGTGTACGCTAGCGCGTCGACTACGCCCGCGCGTTTATATACTGCAATTAGTGAATAACGCAGTTACGTCACTGTCTCGTGATGGACAAATAGTATAGCGGCAGACTGCATTCATAATTTTCGAGGCATACGGTGGCAAATAATTAGTCTATGATATCATGCAAAACTGAAATAAATACATGATAATATTATTATGGGTTTTTTTAAATTTTAATGTGTATACTTATTTTGTTTTCACTCGGTCTTAAAAAGTGTACTAACCAACGTCACAGACTTGGCTGACCTACGACGAATCATGGTTAAGGAATGGAATGCCATTCCACATAAATCACGTGACCAGCCTGATGACCAACGTGAGAATGTGGCGGGGGTATCAGGTTTTTGTGTATAGGCAATGGCATTCTGTGCAACGATTTTCTTCAACTTCAGCTCGGGGATTGGGCTCTCAGGTATGGGTGTAAGGATGGCAAATTCTAACCTTGGGCCATTCGTGTAAATGCAAACAAATAAATATCTTTGGGTGAAAAATGGCAACGTGCCCCTTAAACTTGAAATAATCTCTAAAAAGGGCAGGAGGTGTTTTTTTTGCTGAGAATCCCCGCCTTTTAAAAGTAGGGGTATTGGGTGTGGGTTTGTTCTTCGAATTGTTCCAACAAATATGGTCTTCAAATAAAATGGGATTTTTGGGTGACAGCGAGGCTGGACAATGAGGGGCAAGGTCTTTAACAGCTTTAGATTTGCGCACACACAAAATATATATTGTAGTGCCTCGCCTAGGCCCCAAGATTTGTGATTGTCGTTATTCCGTAATAAATGTGAATTGCTGATTGGCAATAATTATTCATTTTGTGGTGTGTTTTTTTATAGAGTAAGAATGAATTGTTCTAATGAACACAGATATTGGCGAATTCGTCACATTCAAAAAGAGAATCCACTGCACTCACATTATTGTTGAGCTATAAAAAAGCGATTGCTACAAATGGCATCGTTGTTTTTGTGAATACATTTTAGTTTTGCGAAAACTGTGAGATTTGCGAACTGATATGAACAATTCAGAAATAAATGGATGAACCAAAACCAAAACTGTCTGAGAATTTGATAATATGTTTTCATAAGTTCGCACTACAAAACCAGTACGAATGGCTCATACGTATAAGTGACTTGTACGTAACACGATAGTCGCCAAAGTAATATGTTGGATCCCGATACGTACACGCACCAATGAAAATTTAACTGAGAGACAAATGCAAAGGTTTCCATTTTGATAAAGAAATATTTGCGTTGGTCTCAGTTCAATTTTGAAGGGTGCTTGTACGTATGGTAATGCAAACTATTACTTTGGCGCCTATAGACGAGATTATTAATTGGTGGCATTTCCGTCGAAGAGGGCTCACGTCAAACCATGATCCAACTGAGCATGCTCAGAGCAATTAAATCGCTCCGATAAACATTGCAATTTTCTTGACGGCAATGTGAATGAACTGTGAACTTCTTAATTTCTAATTTCAAACTTGTGGGAATAAATAGTTTATATGTTTAAGTTAATTCCACGAATGTAGTAAGGTCAAATATTGAACAGTTCGAAGAATGTTTATGATTAGTGCAAAGTTCACCCCCATTGAAAACTACAGTACATCGCTAGCTTCGTTTTCAGTCACGTAAATCACTCTTCGACGCTAAATGCGCCAGTTAAGAATAACGTCTATATCTTGCTATATCTTGCTAGATAAACCGTGTACTACTACAACACATTTTTATTGTTATGAGCATTTGCACATCAGTTACGAGACGTCTAGCAAGACATAGCACTGGTATTGGCTCGCTATTTTTCTCATTTACTGATATTCGAGTTAAAAATGGAGCTCGCTTGCGATAATTTCCCCAAAAATGTACCCCGTGCTAAGGCCTACATGCTGTTTCCACCTTGTCCCCAACACTAACAACACAGTCGCGAAGCGTCGAGCCCTGGGAAAATTATCATAAAAACCTTACGTGCTGCAGGGTTTATACCCACAATATATGATTCTATCACGTTTAATTGTTTGTGTTATACATTCTTAGCTCAGTTTGTCACTTCCCTTTAAATGTACACCATAACGTTGTCTGACTGACTTGAAGCAAGTCAAAGCAGACGACAGACAGCGCTACACCGCCATCAATATATTGGGTTGCACACCCCTGGTATAATAGGTTTTTCCGTACTAGTTAGTCACTTATACATATGAGTCATACGTACTATTTTTGCAATGCTGCCTCAGTTATATCCACGAAGTGTGCTAATAATTTATTACTTACTCCATACTCAGCGAGCCAGCACCAATTCCAAAGCCAACTCCCTTGGGACCGTATTTCTTGCCGTGGCAATTTCTGCAAAATATATCGGCTTCATGTGGTGCCACCGTCGTTGAGTCGAGCATTTTATTGCAAGCACCTATCAAAAAGAAAAGGTTGACGAAAACGTGGTTCATTATTGAGTTCTTCCATCCGCGAATGGGTACACCCCTACCGCAAAACATACACTAGACAATACAAACTTGAATGGAATATTTGTTTACAGCGGATTAAATCTTTCTCGTATGGAGATGCATATGCTATTTAACACAAATGCATTAAAATATGGACAAAATCCGGCAATACAAATGTGGCAGTAATACCACCAATGATTAAACAGACATTCTAAAATGCAACAGTTTACGATGGTGTGGATACAAATATAGTATTACTATCTATGAATGTAACTTGTGTGGTGAGGCCTAATTGCTATTTTGATACAGTAACTACTGGCGTATTTGTGGAGTGATATCAGGTAAAAATCAATCTCTGACGAGATAGCAGTGCACTGGGGTATCAAATGGATACTCGTTGCAAAGTAATATTGTGTTTTTTTACTTATAAAGACAGTTCGTCGCCTTGAATTCTTATGCAGAACATCATAATGATATCACAAAATATGCAAACATTTGTTATACCCATGAAAGCTTTGTGGCATGAATGTGTGTATGCTGCTTACGCGTTTTGTATTCGATGGAATTCTTAGTATTCCTTAGTGTAATACGGTCGCTATTAGATATCACTGCGGTATAAATCTACATTAATATGCCAGTAGTTATTGCATCTATAGTGTATTTAGGCCTGCGACTACATCACGTGGCTTGGCTAATACAAGGTAATAATTTGAGTGTTTAGTTCATCAACAGTTTGGAGAGCGGCTGATCAATGTATCATGGAATGGGGGATTAAATTATACAATGTTCAACGACTATGTCTCAATTAGGCCTAACCATTGGGTCTAACTTAAATATGAGGTCTAGTACAAGCATGTGAGTATGGCTTGGGCACATGTTATAGAAACTCATTAATACAATGTAATATGGAGGTATGCAAGAAAGGAACAAATGCTAGGTTCAGGTGTTAATACCAAGGCGAAGATGCGGAACTAATAAGCTGGGTTCCTGAGAACAAGTGAGTTTCACTCTAAATATTCACAATAAATACCAGAATAATAGTGGTATGCATCATTCAGCTAGCAAATACTCATGAATAAAAGGTGGTTACAATTGACCGCTTTGATTTCAGCTCAATGTTTGTTAGTATTCATACGATACTTGGGCGAAGACAAAAAAACACCTGTTCTACGGGCAAACGGTCCTTTCAATTGGTAGGGTCGGGTTGTTGGGTTTGAGTTTTGTTTGTGGTTTGTTTTTTTCAAACATTTCGGGAAATGTTGGTTAATTGCCAGAAATTTTTGAAATTTAAAATGAATTGCAAAATGTTTCAAAGATTTTAAATTTTAAAAAGAATTTAAAAATTTCAATTATTTTAAAAACAAAAGCACACAAAAATGCAAAATGTTTCCAAAAATATTCTAACAAAAATTGACAAATTGAAAATACTAAAAAATGGGTTGGTCGGGCCTTAGGCGATGCAGATTATTACTCTGGTGTCATTGTAAAAGTCTTAAGTAAAAGCCAATTTTACTTTTACCAAGTGTATTAGATTCTCAGCTCCGCTTACACACATGCTTAAGGCGCAAAATAGCATGCTTTTTATGCTTTTTTCGGTCTTAATGTAACTAAAAGAGTACTGATGATTATAACTACTACTATTTAATTAGTTTACTGAAGTTGCGTAATGTTTTATAACTGACACTGTCCATGCGGCCATTATTTTTACCAAATAAAAAACCCAGATTTTTCAGAAACCTTTCCCAATTTTCCCAAAAAGTCTATCTCAAGGATTACTGACCTTATACTAGGCATGTTTGTACTTATTTCAATGCATTTCTCATTGTGATTCCAAATAATATAGTGATGAAATTCAATAAAACAATTGTGACATTTTGGAATGTCGTCTGCAGACGCCTGCTGCGTGGAAAGGATTAAGACATCTGAAACTACCAGCGACTACAATAATACAGTGCTTACATCCATGCAATGAAATTATATTAAGGAGTTAGGAACCATTATGAACGTACTTGCTTTGGTAAAGAATGAATGATGGATTATTCACATTATCTTGCTGTATCTATCTATTACTGCTAGCTATGATGAAGCAATCACCGTCTCTTCTTTCTATCTCTCCGATGTTGTTAGTCGTATAGGTATCATCCATGAGTCATGCGAAGAATGTGGTAAGAGGGTGTACAATACTCGGGTACTTTGTCCTGTACATTTAGGTACACCGTGCATTACGTGTGAGCTGAGGGTGTACATATCGGGTACTTTGTCCTGTACATTTAGGTACACCGTGCATTACGTGTGAGCTGAGGGTGTACATATCGGGTACTTTGTCCTGTACATTAGGTACACCGTGCATTACGTGTGAGCTGAGGGTGTACATATCGGGTACTTGTTGCTGTATTATGTACACCGTGTAAAACGTAATACACAGCATACATCGTTTACGCTATGCATATAACGATAATAAAACATCGTGTACAATGATTGCACATTACACGTACATCGTACGCTTGCCAATCAATTACATTGTGTACATTTTGTTTACATCGTGTAGCCTATGTAGACTTCCATAATTTTAAAGCATTTTACTGAATAACAATGGGAACACCGATGTGTACTTGCGTTGCGCCCTCATAGCACTGTATACATTTCATCCGGTGGTCCAAATCTTGTAAATATGGGAATATGTTTAGATGCCGAAATTGGTAGGGCTATACACTTAACTTAATGAGTTCTGGTGTCATAAATGTAAAGGGGTTTTATTTAACTTTTACTATAACTGAAATTTTATAAATTATCTTTTATAAATTGCGCCTCTGTGAGAATTACTCATTCAATGCTTGCAAAAGGTGTTCTCATAATACAGGTAGGTAAGTGCGAGGAAGTTTCTTTAAGGCTGACGTCTTGACATGCTGACACCTTTCGAATTCGACAACCATACAAAATAAACTACTGGTTCATTATGTAAAGTCGTCGAATTCGGCAATCTTTATGGACCGAATTCAGAGGTATCAGCGTGTCATGTTGAGTGCCCGTGTTGAGTGTCACCTTGCGAAAACACCTTCGGTACGACGAACAGGAGGTTGTAGTTCATGCTGCTTTTGTATTATTGAAAACAAATTGTTTCAATCAAGCAAATAGTAACATAACAATGGAATGGGGTTAAAGGTCATATTTTCCCCATAATTTCTCTGTACAGCACATGACAACCTAATAAATAGTAGCAACTGCAGTAAAGGTGTGCAGTGACGTCACCAGCACCACAATATTTGGGAGGCAAGCGGGGCAAGAAAAACTCGGAAGGGTGGGGGCAAGAAACAAATTGGGTGGGGATATTGGCTTTTATTGTAAACGTGCTAATTATATTTTTGAGCAACCGATCTAAAATGCGGCCACATTTATCTGTGAAAATATTGAGGCTGTTTGCGTCAATGGTGTATTATGAGCATGGAATATACATGAGCATGGTCAATCATGCCAGATCAGGGTCTGCTTCATGCAATTTGGGTGGTTATTTTAATAAGAATATGATATTGCAGCTTTGGGTGGTTGCATTTCGAAGTATAATATTGCATTTGCTAAGGTATGCTTAGGTATTAGGATAAATTTGAACTCATCAGTAATGCGATTGGTGTATACTATATAAATGTAAAAAGGAAAAGCACAATGAATTGGCAAATATTTTCCAGATGTCAATACTTTTTATTTCCTCTGTGCAGTAACGTCACAGCTTACAACAAAGTGAATGTATCTTAGTATTATCCTGGCAAATATCTCTGGAATCGCACTGACTTCACTACACAGAGGAAAGAAATTAAACTATTCGTCTTTCACTATTTTTTAAATTTCAGGTATTTGGTATTCAACTAAAATATAGTAATAACATAATGTAGCTTGGATTATGACTTATATGACATTATTATGAATAATGTATAATGACACAACGTTTGGAATTCACTGACTAAGAGGGTGCGGTAGCTAATACAATATAGAGAATATGAAAATTAGGGCTCTTGTTAAAACTATTGACTCGCGGCGAAGAGCAGTAGCCTTAACCTGTTAATTGTTTATAATCTTTCGATATTCAGTTTCTATCTCCGTGAAGCAGAAACAATACTCGCGCGTGAGTTACAATTCCAAAGTGATCAAAGGAAAAAAACGGACTGAAGAGGTGCGTTGTTAACCAAGAAAGGCCCTCTGGTAGTTTTAACCAGTTAGTCTATTCCATGTATCAGGCTCTATGGTAGGAAATATCTTTCAACCAGCAGTTTTATGAGTACTATTACCAAAATAATATCTGAGTACCTCCCCCCTCCCCCTCCCGGGTACTATTTTCACCACAAAGGCAAGGTGTGGTTCAAACAAGAACCGATACCCTACCTGTGTAGGCCTAGTGCTTAATTTTAATTATGGAACCAGTTATATGCTACATACATTTGTCATATGACATCCATTTATTGTATTTTATTGGTTTTTCACAAAGCTAAATCAAGGAAAGAATGTAGGCGAGTTTCACATACAACACCAACAAAAATTGTGTAGAAAGCAACACTGATAAAGAAGAATTGTGGGTATGATCATTTCCGCAACGAGAAATTTAATTGAAACATAAAGCTGTTGATTAAAAGACACGTAAAGTGTTCAATTATAGAGGTTATACAGCATGTAACATTCCAGCAAAGCTTCCATCTCGTCGGGAATAATAACTGTGTTTAACCCCCTGAGAACTACCGGCCGATTGGTCAGAAAGATGGATACATCATTTATTGCACCAATCAGAGACAGTGTTAAAATAATTGTATCCCTGATAAAGATTGGAGTGACATATTTTACAAGCGGCATTTTAATTGGCTATTCAAATGAGTATATCTTGCAATACACCAATCAGAACCACTGTAAGATAGGCCGGTAGTACCCAGGGGGTTAAGATTTTCAGCAAGAAGACAAAGCTGTTTCATGGTATATGTAGACCAATTTGGTAACACAGTTCATGCATTGAATTGGACGTCATGCACCAATTCCATTGAATGTAAAATAGGCCGGGTGCGATTCCCCTTTGTAGTCCGTTGCGCATGGCAACATGGATAACCTCTATTGTTGTTATGGTACTTACTGCATTTATGACACATCTTATGCCACGCCTGCTCGTTTGTTTTGATCATCTCTGCGTGGTATACTGACTTTCCGCACCTGGGGCATTTTGGGGCTCCACCGAATTGAGGCATGATGAACGAGATTGTGTGGTGTCCTAACTATCTGCAAATAGAGAAATAATACAAAACATGTATTAGGGGCCTACATTTTTATATCGATAAATTGTGTATTCCTGCTATCTGCAAATTACAAAATAACAACATTCAAAAATGGATTTAACAAAATAACAACATGCAAAAAATTATTTGAACACTTGAAGGGCAAAGAAGGGCAAATTTCAAGAAAAACTCGGGATAACTTAACAATGCCAACGTTCAAGCTCCCGTTCGAACAATGCCAAATACCGGAGCAGAAACGAAGACATACAGGAATAAAAACAAGATTGAACGCTTGATCTTTGTGGAATTTAAAAGAAAATAAACAACATTTAACGCCAGTCATCATGTAGTTTTAAAAAGTCCAAGTCTCTGAAATCCGGACTAAATGTCATCGTCTGCAACGTGCAATGTGCTATTCCACTTGAAATCCATACCCCCTAAGAAAGGCATTAACCTAATCTTCCCCACAGAAGTCGGGATTTCAAATGGAGTTACCTGCATTGATGACTCCATTTGAAGTCTACACTCCCTGTGTGGAAGATTAAGATCATGTCTTCCATAAGGGGTGGGGATTTGGATTTAACTAGAAATGGGAATGGGGGTATGGATTTCAACTCAAATATCCAAGACCGTCTCGAGCAGATATGATATAACCGTCTTAAATAGGTACGTAATACGGTATCGCGCAACGATATATAGAATGCCATATTCTATTCCGTAGCATTTAAAAGTAATCCTGAACTATTTACTTGATTCCGTAACCCAAGGCCCGTGATCTTATATCGGTAGACACGTGACCTTATAATGGAATACACGTGACCTTCTAGTGCTAGACGCGTGACCGTATAACGTTTGACAAGTGACCGCAGCGTAATTTATGTATTAGGAACATTCGGGACTTACGGCGGATCCTAAAACAAACAAACAACATTTCCTCAAAACAAACTTTTGTTGAACATGTCTTCTTCTTCTTCCGAAAAAGTGCAGAATTCATTATATGAATATAGTCGCACTGCGTATCCCTGGAACCTAGGAATACTTATGGAATAGTTTGTACAGATACAGACCGGGATAATCCCCTACTCTTTACGAAGGAGTCTGTAACCTTTTAACGTGACCAACATTTCTACGTGACAGACGATAGTATAATATTATTATTATTATTATTAAATACAGATTATTATTATATTTTGTTGTTCATATTTCGAAGATCATTTTTTTGCAACCACACATATTGCTGTTATTGGAAAATGTTGCCTGATATCAATTTTACACATTTTTCTCATCCAAATAATTTAATTATAACATTGCAATTGTATTGAAGATATAAAGTTTGAAGAAGGTTAAGACTATTTTTCAAACACTAATATATTTTGTGCTCAAAACTGCGCTGAATCAGACGTGAAGATTTTTTATATTTAAGTAATGTTCATTTAGTGTTCTGATTGTTTAGCTTACTTTGACTCGATCACTTGCTCTGACATTCTAGTTTTCATTTTTGTAATGTTTTTTAAATCTGGGTCAAAGTTATAAGGTTTTCTCCACCGCCTTTTTAACATCCAGAGAATGCTTTTAGGCTTTTAACATTGTTAATTGACATATGTTTCTCTCTGTCCGCATACCCGCTAAAATCATTATCGGGTAATGTACTCATAGAGTATGTTGTATGCCTTTCCAGTGTAAATACTGGAGTATATTAATAATCTCTTTATCATATCGTCAGCCTGCTTCGATAATTGCCTAACTCATTTTCTCTAGTTCTTAGAAAACAACAAAAGTATGAAACCTGTTACCTTTGTACCTGTTACTCATTTTGCATTATTGATAGATGGATATTCATTATGTGGAATGTAACTTGTATTGTTGATGGCCTCGATTGGCGTGCATGGATGCACTAATCCAAGTCATATAGAAACAGATGAACACAGCCATACAATAATGTGATTAATGCCATGGATTTGTCAATGCAAATTCAATAGTGCAAAATGAGTAACATGTTGGAGTGATCTGGTGGCCCTTTTGCAACAAATCTCTTCATTTATCAACACTTTTGATTGGTCAATGACTTAGATATTATAACAGCATGTGCATAATGTAATGAAGTCATGATTTATGCAAAAAACTCAACTTTGCTGAAAAGTGAGTTAGGCAATTATCGAAGCAGGCTGACGATATATCTTAGAAATATATTATAATAGAAACCCCTATGCAACGAGAACATCGACGCGTCGTATAGCGACGGAGCAGGGTCACCTAAGGTCAAACAAAGTTATTTTTACTCCACCGTACGTTCGAACGTGACCGTGTAAGGATTTCGCACTTCATATCACATCGAAGCTTTCTCACGTCTATTACAAATTCCAAAATGCTATCAACGAAATAAGCTCACAACTGTGATATAATTATATGATTGTTTCAGAATAAAGACCATCGTGATCTCGTACCTCATATTTAACGCTTGCATATTGATAGATTAACCAGGTACCAGGTCGCGAAACGGCAGATGTGCAAAAATAGTTCAGATAAAAAAGAAATTCGAGGAAGTTATTTCCATGTATACCGGACAGCTGTTCAAAGGTACAAGCAGATGAGGAATCGGTGAGGAATTCCAAACGCTCAGCTTTGCAAACGCTGCATTGCATCTTCAATAGGCGACTAGCTAAACCAATCAAGTATAGCACAGAGACATCGTCTTACGTTTCCCATAATACACTACCTCCAATTTAATATTCTGTGCCGATTTGCTATCCATTGCAACATGCGTTGATAGTGCCAAAAAGTAAAATTCCATTGACAATCATATAAATCATTGTAGCCAATTCATTTCCAATGTCAAAACAACTGTATTGGTGATACAATGTCATAGGAGTGTGACTTGATGACATGACATTGTATCGTGTCGCAAGTAATAATGAGAGTTGCAAGATATCTCCTTTGAGTTCAAACCAGTTCATGGTTCACGATTATCTTCCGTTGTATGATGGGAACCAATGCAGTTAGAAACAGGTACCCACAGATCATTCCGGGTTGTCGTCCATTTTGAAAAAAATGGAAAACTGTTACGCGAATTAAAGATTAGGAGATTGAAAATTAAAACACAAAAGTTTTATTAGATCAAGGAGTTATCATTGTGACGTCACGAAATAAATGTTAGTAGCGAATATCACAAAGCATAAATTCATGTTACGTCAAAGTTCGTCATTTGAACCATTGGACGAGATAATGGCGGTGTTATTATGAAAATATAGAATTAATCGATATCAATAGATATATTGATTTGACAAACCGATTAACAAATTCATCGATTTAGATCAATATTGTGTATCTGTATCATCGACAATTTGTACTTGCATTGCATTATGGGTGTAACATTTGTGGTCGTCTGCTGCGTATATGGATACATATTTTAGAGCGACATGAAAGAAGAGCTAGGTAACCTTATCAGTGTCTGTCCAGACCGTGTAACGTGTTCAACCCGGGAAAGGGGGGGGGGGGGGGGGGGGGGGGGAACTCAATGCATTGATTTCCTACTCTTTAAATTGTTACATGAAAACGCCCATATTTCTAAAAATGTTACCTGTTACCGATTTGTCACCAAAAGATCCTGTATTTTATAATATTGACAAATTTGGCAAATATAATAATAAAAAACACCAAAATATTACCATATGCCACAAAAAGACACCTTTTCCTTCAACCGAAAGACCTTCATGTTATAGGTGCTTAGTGGCACTATGTTAATTTTATAACTGAGTGCTTCCCCTCCCCCGATTTTCAACCCAAGATTTAGTCTGAAGAATGTATGAGCGTGTATCTCTTTACAAAGAATTCGAAAGATTGTACGTACGATGTATATAAAAAGTATCACAATTTCTTGTATAAACATTCGCATGACTTACGCTACTACAATTTCTGTTGGTATGATTTTTCAAACATTTTTATTTTTATTTGAGTGAGAATATTTCTCGAGAGATACATGTTTGTATGTTGACCATCATCTACCATCTATTTTGTAACATATCCTTTTTTACCCTATGATAATTTTTTATTTAAACTATTAAGTACGAATGGGCTTATATGAAATATAAGAAGCAGCTAGATTAAGATTACAAACGTCATAAAAATATTGACCTTTGAACCCGACTTCATTGACTTGTATTACTTTGGTAAGATATGTTAAAAATGTCATAAAATGTCATATGTTAAACCCCAAAAACAAAACAGTTAGTCATTAATGTAAAGGAGTTTATTTTAAATTTCTTGAATGAATGCTCATTCGTGTAAGAATTCAAACGTTAATCTCAATCTTATTTATACAACTTTTGCATGCCTAAGTGTTCAAATTTAAATTAGCAATGATATTAATATGCTAACATTCATCTAGATCTTTACATATTCATGTATCTTTATTTGATGCGGTTCAATATGGCTTTGGTATATGGTAAAGATTTAAAGTATGGGAATCTAATAATTACTCTGATCGTTAGAAAGACCCCTGTTAATGCTTAAATAATATTTTTATTTGATATATAAATATATTATGTTCATCATACTATATGTATCTTGAACACAATAATGAACAGAATTTAGAATAATGTTGTAGTACCCTTCACAGATAATGTTACTAAATGATCTTTTACGGAATAAAGTGCAACAGTTTGAAATGGGTGCAAAAGGTATAACGGAATAATGCCCCTATATTTGTTTTGTTTTGTTTTCAAAGGATTTATTATTTGTTAATAAATTATCAATAATTACAAATATAAACGACAGGGTGTAAAATATTCTAATGTGGTAGTTTAATAACCCGTTGTTCTATGTTAACTACTTAGCAAGACTTTATCACAATTCCTATAGCAGCATTTATACTAAACCTATTTTTAGATCATCCCGATTCGGCCCATCCATCCATGGTTGGTATTACAACCGACCAGGGTAATATAAAGTGACCGTCAATCAAAGTCATATGTTTGGTATGCTAAGACGAGAGCGATAGACTTAGCTGGAATGTGACATTTAAGTCATCGCGCAGACGACACAACTATCGCGCCATTTAACCGCGCACACGGTGTGTAAAACTTTCTGCTTTTGTTTAGATATGCACCAGTGGCATCCATCGAGATCATAAATATACTTCACGTATTTATAATGACTAACAGCCTGTAGTTATTAACTGGATCATTACGTTATGGCTAGTTTTTAATAGACGCGGAAGAATTTCTGTGGTAAAGAGGTTGAACACATACACAATGTCAGTCAAATAAATTGAGGACTTTGGCATTTTACTACATTACTGTGTGGTGAAGAAGCATTATATAATATTTCGGTTGACCTAGAATTATTTTGGTGAGAATATTGCGCTTGACTCGAGGTCAAAACATGGAACGCCAAATATGGTATTTGGAAGGGAAAATGAAGCAGATTATTTGTAAAGTGTCGAAATGTGCGTCTTACAATATAAAACTTTTGACTGTGATTTACTTACTTGTGTATTTAGCAATGGAATACTTCACGATTATTATTTATTTATTTTTGTTCTGAGAATGGAACTAAAAATAAGAATTGGGGCTCAAAATGAACTTTATTTTGGCTATACGCATCAAAATATGTTTGATATAGCTGATCTATTTCATCAATATAAATGATAATGACGATCGATTACGTTACGTAACGGAGAGCGAAATGGATTAAAGCCTAATTCAATCGTTACTTGTATTGGTTGGCTGACGAGCACGCATGCGTGAGAAGTATAACTTCTGCCGTTGATTCCTCATAAAGTCGATCTCGCCCGTATTTTAACGTGTATTTATTCAATAAAAGTAACAGGGAAAAACAAACATATTTGTCAAAATTCGGTCTTGCGTGATCACGCGTGAACTTGACCTGCGACCCGTGCAATTTCAAGTTATGTGACGTGTGTATCTTTTGTTTTTGTTTTAATAATAAAACTTACGTTAGTAAAATGTACTGTAATATCACTTAATCACTATAATTGGTATTCGATGATTACACAAGTTTAGTAATTATTTTAAACAGGCGGTCGTGTGATGTACAATTCAGTTATTCCAATATGTGATACGAACTTTCTATACATTAATGCAATAATGGAAACGCTTGAATTAGGTATTGAAATCGATGATTAGCAAGTAATTGATTCTCCACGTGATTTCAAAACCGAATTCTAAAGAATCCATAAAAATATGATTATTTAATTATTGGATGTTAATGACGATTTGAATGATAATAATAATAATATTGAATACAAATAATGGAAGACATAATACATAGATAAATTATATGTATTCATATTTTACCAATAATTACAATAAATATTTAAAATTGATATTATATTTTTAACATAAATATTAAATTTCATCTAATTAATATTATTCATTTTATTATTAATCATATTTAATATATAATCAGTTTTTATTCTAACATGATTTTTGTTAAAAATGTGTGTTAAAACACATTTAAGTAAAATTTACACCGTAGAATTACACCACGAATAAAATGGCCTTCGGAATTCAAGACATTTTACGTATGAATGAAATAATTATTGCTATTTGCAATTAAATTGTGTAATAATTATTTGAACCCCAATTTTCTCCTTAAATTCAAGTTACTTGCATGTACATTTTCAAATAAAAAAGGGTATATTAATTCAAATAAAAGTACTATTCAAGTTAAATTACAAATATATACAAGGAATGTTGAAATGGCAAAGGCTTAAACAAAATGTAAACAACGTACGATAATACCACGATCAAACTGTTTCTTTGAATTCAAGAAGTGTAGTTACTTTCATTTTTAAATCATAAGTTTGATGTATTGATATTATAAGCATCTAATTCGATATCCAAACAAAGACCGTTTTGATATTAATTTGCTTTGCTTATCAAAAATGGCGCGTCGGGTTGCTATGCGAGAATGTCGGCACCAACATATCAAGTAATTAAGATAACAAATGTCCCGCGAGGAACCCATATCTATAACATCACGGGTGACATTCCTACTAATTGTATTTAATCAATCATACATCGAGGATGTCACTGGTAATTAGCATTCTGGTGGATTAAAAAATGAAGTCTGCTTTAAGAAAATTGAGCGGGAAAACAACAGTGAGAATTATAAAATGGTTAATCCTAAATAACTGTGACGATACTGGAGCGTTCGTATCGTGAATTTGAATCAAGATTGAATGTAGCACAATCTTGAACGCATAAATAAAGTTATGAGACACATAGTTTGCAGACTTAGCCCAATAACGTGATATAACAAACTTAGATAATCAGAGATATTACAGTTACAATAGAATACAAGTTTTAAAGTTTTATAAAAGTACAGATGAGTTAGCTTACCTGCAATAGTGACGACTAGAAAATTCAAGTGATATACCCTGGCCGGAAAGATAGCAGTAATGGTAAATGCGTCGGTATCAAGAGTATATGAGATGTGCGATTGCCTGCCTTGGGTTCAGCAAAGTTCGACGGTTGCTGACGAAGAGGATGGCCAGCATTCCATAAGCCCTTATGCGTGATGTGAAGAGCCCGTCCTCCCCCGTATCGCAGCCATTTTTGGACAAGACCCACTATTTACCGGGGGACACACTACATGTAGAGGTCAGTGTGTTATCGTTTGGGACAACAAAATATCGAATGAATCATGCGTCATTGAGGTATTCGGATATTGGGTGTATATGTGGTGGAACTTACTCGGGGGCTACGATGATCTAATGTTTATTAGGGAACGTTAAGGAGTGGTCAATGTTATTTTACTAAGTTTTAGAGGGGTTGGTGTATTATGCTGATCTGTTTGGCTTTGGATGGAGATTTCGAGAGAATATATCGGTCATTCGGTGTCATATTAAATATCAAGGGAGAGCATGACTTAGGCCCCAAAAAAAAAAATTGTTATATTGGCGTAACCCGCCCGACCCTAAAAATACGCCCGACCCTACACTTTTTCTTTTTTTTTTCAGTGAAAAAAAAAACAAAAAACCAACCGACCGACCCAAAAAAATAAAAAAATGAAAAAAATAAATGTTTTTTCTCGAACGAAATACGACGGTGCTCCTCGAATAAACGGAAATTCCTTCCGAAAATATGGTTTATTGTGTTTTATTTGTATATAGACTTGTACTGAGGGGTACTTCTAACAAACAATAGGGAATGTTTAAACTCGGTTAACATTGTTCAAAAACAGCTGCTAAAAAAAAAAAAAAAAAAAAAAAAAAAAAAATCCCTACCTACCTACCCTATTTTTGTTCAGCCCGTTACGCCAATATAACAATTTTTTTTTGTTGGCCTTAGTTTTGACTAAAAGAAAATATGGTGCATTAAAGGTAGATGACCCGATCACATTTCGATTTTCAACTTGAAGTTTTCTATTCTACATGAAAGGTCATCCTTAAAAAAGTCGTGTTCCAAAGTTTGAGTTGCATAGCTCTAATGGTTCTTATTTTACACGCACAAGATGCTGTGAACTGTACCCATTGAGTAGTACACAAACTATATCGGTGGTATACCACCATTCGCGGTAATTCGACGTTATTTCATCGATTTCTCCGTAATTATACCGATTTAGGCCGTCAAATTTCAGTATGATGATGAGAAAAATACGAGCTTTCATATGATATGAAAATCTTCCTTTGTTTGAAATAATTCTGTGTTACGAAAATGTGATCGGGTCATCTACCTTTAAAGATGATAAGTTGAATAAAACAGACGCCCGCAACGCCTCCCCCCCCCCCCAAACCGTTCCCTTAGGTTTCTGACAGCGAGTGGCTGAGTGACAGACAGACATTCACCGCTATAACATAATTCTGTGCTCCTCTACCACAGATAGAATCGTCACGGTTGGTACAAATACCACAACGGTGCTTGAACTCATCATAGCACCAACGGATACCATATGAATATTCAATTTAGTATCATCTAATAAGGGTACACCTTGAAAGTTCAAGTTCACGGCAAATCTCGCAATTCCTTATCACATTATAACGGCGTTGTAAAAGCGGAACGTAGTGTCTATTATCAGTATTGAATTACTACAAATAAACTGGGGCATGAAGAATAAACCCGTCATTTTTAATTAGGTTTGGCGTTTGTTAAGAGCTGTTAAGAGGCAATGGGGCGAGTTTTATTTATAGACAGCATTGATTCCAGATTTGTGAGTTGTGTGAACGGGTGGCGTATATAGTTCCGATACAAGCACATTGTACATAACATAAATAGGACATCACGACACCGGCGTCCTATTTAATTAATGAAAGTAATCCTAAGCAGAATTTTCCTTCCTCGGTTTTTAACTCTTATTAGAAATAATATTTAAGCATTCATTTTTAATTTTTTAATTTTAATTGTTATTAATTCTTTATTCAATGATACATATAATTATAAAATAACATCAATATTTAAAAAATATAGGTAATAATAATATAAACGATAACAAGTAGGCCTATGTACAATATGATAATCGATTAAAACACTGAGTTATAATATTTAAGATTAATTATAGGTCAAATGTCATACATATATATAATATCACGACATACTTGATAATACATGACATAGTTATTACTGTGAACTACGAAGACGGAGTTCTTTTTCGAATAGAAATAAAAGATTGGGTGGTTGCCATATCTACACTTGCTTATGCACAGTTTCCCAACGGCGATGATGTGGTTAATAAATTTTAAATAATTATGGTCATAAATGTTATTGCGATAGTTGAATACACCCAACAAAAAATATAAGTTCCCCCCCTAGCATATACTAGAATATTTCCAATAATATTTGATGGATTTAAATAATTTTCAGCTAGAAAGATGCACCCAATTGTTAGGCACATTTTGATACCAAATTGTTTGGCCTTGAGACAATGCAACGATTACAAATTGTGCTATTTACCAATTTTTATACAGACAAAAGTGGCACTATATCTCACTGGCTATGGCTGGTTTTGTCCATAAATTAACATACATTTTATTGGTGGATTTTGGTGCTCAGATGGGAATCGACCAAACAATTATGTGTGGCATCATTTCAAGAAAATCAATAAGCAGATCATAATCTTGTGCACCAAAATACGGTAGCAAATTTATTGTCTAAATGTTTGTTAATTCTATGGACAAAACCAGCCATAGCCAGTGAGATTTAGTACTACTTTTTTCTGTATAAAAATTGATAAATGGCACAATTTGTGCCTAACAATTGGGTGTATCTTTCTAGCTAAAAATTATATAAATCCATCAAATATTTTTGGAAATATTCTAGTATATGCTAGGGGAACTTATATTTTTGTTGGGTGTATAACAATTTCAGGGGTTAATACAAAACATGTAGACAGTTTACGCGAAATTACTTGACTAGCGTAAGGCCATAGCTGCTTAATTCTGTTACATTTGAAAAAGATAATATAGGCCTAATCAATTACGTTTTAGTAATTAAAGACAAATAATATACTTTTCCAATCTTACCTAAAAGTACTTTGCTTACTTGCTTAATTCGAGTTGTGTTCTCGATCTACAATGGCTCTCCACACTTTCCTGTCCTGCATTGCTGTCTTTAAGTCTCCGACATCCAAGCCAGTGTCCTGTTTTAGCTCATCGATGTAAGTTAGGGCAGGTCTTCCAGGTTTTCTTCTCCCATGCTTTGGTATCCAGTGAACCAGCTTTGACACACATTCTTGACTCCTAGAGCAGTGACCTGAGAATCTTGTCCTTCTCTCCCTGATCTTTTGGGTGATTTTGGGGAGGTCTCCATACAGGTCTGTGTTAGTTGTATGCCCTCAGCATACGAGTATAACAGCCGTCAAGTTGCTTTGCTAGCTTAGGGGTGGTGGTCCATGCCTCACAGCCATATAATAACACAGATTCAACAGTTGCGGCGAACAGGCGAAGTTTGAATTTTCTTGGTAGGGTGGATTTCCAGATCTTGTTCAGCTTCCCACAGGCTCTCCAAGCTGCTGCCTTGCGTTGCTTGATATCTGTTTCAGTGCTTGACATCCAGGCACCTAGGTATTTGAAATCGTTTACTTCATCTAGTTTGGTTCCATCATTTGTTCTGATTTCCACCGCACTTGTTTGGTTGTATGCCATGAACTTTGTCTTCTTTGCATTCATAGACAAGCCAACTTTAGCCACTGATGTCTCGACCCTCTGAAGCAGATCTTGTGCCTGGTGTAATTCTTCAGACAGCAGGGCAATATCGTCTGCAAAGTCAAAGTCTGTCACTGCTACAGGTCCAATCCTTCTGCTTCTTCGCTTTTCTAGGTGGAATCCAAGCTCTTCTTCCTTTCCTGTTATAGCCATTCTCAGGGCGAAGTCTAGTAGAATAACAAACAGATATGGGGCAAGGGTGTCACCCTGAAGTACACCAGCTAAGATTTCGAACAGATCTGTTTCTCCATCTGGAGAAATCACTTTAGCCATGGTTCCCTCGTACATGTCTCCAACAGTATCGACAATCTGTCCTGGTATGCCATAAGCGTGCAGAATTCTTAGCATTTTGCCACGATGGATGGTATCAAAGGCCTTCCTGAAGTCTATGTATGTTATTATTGCTTGTAGGTTATTAGCTTTCACCCCTTCAATCAGCCTTCTCAGTGCCAGTATATGCCCTATAGTAGTTCTTCCTACCCTGAAGCCATTTTGGTTAGTTCTTATATGTTTATCTAGCTCGGGATCTAGCTCAGGGCGAATTCTATTTAGGATCATCCGGTTATAGGTTTTCGCTACGATAGAGCTAAGACTTATGCCACGATAGTTGCCGCCCAGGCTGAGGTCTCCTGACTTTGGAATGAGTACAATGTTGAGGATGGACCATTGGCTCGGCTTCTCTCTTTTTGTAATTGCATCATTGCCGAAACCTAGCACAATATCATCTAGAGCACATCTTTTCAATACTTCTGGCGGTATATTGTCCTCTCCACAGGTCTTCCCTTCTACCAGTGACTTTTTAGCCTTGTCATATTCATCTTGGTCAAAAGGCCCTGTTCTGATATCAAGATCTACAAAGATTGGTGTTATTTCTTCATCCTCTTCACATATATCAGGTGGCTTTCCCAGTAGGTTCTAAAAGTGGTTGAACCAATTGGTGACCCTTTCCTTTTGCGTGTCTCCTTTCAGCTGACCTTTTGTTGATGCCTTTCTGCCTGTGATTTCATTGATTAGTTTCCAACTTAAGCCATGCTTGGAGTTGATATGTGCAGTCTCTACTTCCTGAATCTTGCCATTCAAATGCTCTGACATAACTAGGTTGTATAGGTGTCCTCTAGTTTCTTTTTTGCAGACTTGTGACCCTCTCTTCTATCATCAGTGGTGTTGTTCTGGTACTTATCATATGCATCCCTGATGTTATCCCTTGCCTTTATGACCCTAGTATCACTTGAGAAGCTTGTCCTATGGGCTCTTTTCTTAACAGGTACAACCATTTCTGCTGCTTCCTTGTTGGCCTTTATGAATCGCTCATACTTCTCAGATGCAGATTCCTCCTCATTTTCCAATACTTCAAACCTGTTGCGTACTTCAACTGAGTATCGTTCCTGCAGGCTTGTGTCGGTGCTTATTGCTTTCCAGTCATACTGTTTCTGTCTAGAAAGTACTTTGGTGGGATTAATGTTGCGAAGGATTTTCCAATTTAATGAGATCAACCTCGCTTCATCGGTGCACTGTGGAGTGGCGAGCCAAATGTTGGCCAAATTGATAAAGTAATTGGGGAACCTCAATAAACAGAAATGTGTACACAGAGGAGGAACATAAAAAGTAGAACATGTTATGGAGTTTCATAATAGTTTTATCGGGGATATCCATGACAGAGGCAATGTATGACCATTGTGATGCTAACATTATTTTAACAATCAAATTTGTACCTGTCATTGAGGAACCCACATCTTCCAAGCACGTATAAAGCGCTAAATGTAAAAGCAAGATATACCAACAGGGTGTGGGGAAACAGGTAATAACAAGGGAGAATAACGCGATAAAACAGATAAATAACAAAAAATACCAAAACACACGGAAATGCACTGGGACAAGCAATGAAAATTGCTGTGCAATAAAACAACTAATAGCACATACACAGCCAGTCCAGAGTAACACAAATTTCACTTATTGTACAGCTTCAGAGTGCTGATAATTTGACATCGTAAATAACCTGATTATTACTCAACTAATAGCACATACACAGCCAATCCAGAATTCCACAAATTTCACTTATTGTACAGCTTCAGAATGCTGTAAATTTGACATCGTAAATAACCTGCTTATAATTACAGCGCTGTAATTATTACCCAACTTGGTGTGTGTGTGTGTTTAGTAGATGATTGTCTAAGTCTGGGTGAGTGAAAGGTGTCCTACTGTGAAAGTGGGGTTTATCTGGTGTGTAGGGTAGAGCTCTGTTATATAAATCATCACTAAAATAGTCACTGTCGATGAGTGCTATTAATTCCTTATAGCACTCGGCAGCTACGCTGCCTCGTACTATAAGTCATACTTGGTGTGTGTATTTAGTAGATGATTATATCTTTATTGGTGTTGCTTGAATCAAAACTTAAGAATAGTCCTGCAGTCCTGCTGAGTGAGAGGTGTCCTACTTTGAAAGTGGTGTGTATATGTATTGAAGTGTCCTACTGTGCAGGGGTGTGTCAATGAGTGCTATTAATTCCTTATAGCACTCGGCAGCTGCGCTGCCTCGTGCTATAAATCATACAAAGATATATCTGAGACTACTCAGTATATGGTAACAATAAAGACCGACGTTTCAAGTGGATATACCACCCTTCATCAGGGACAAAATATTTTTAAAAAGAGTGTTAAGAACTATAAATAAGATAATGAACTAGACAATTCCACCACTGTAATTATAGCACAAGGCCAGTACTGTAATAGATGTTGACTACTAGACATCCAAGTTAACACACATAAAGCGTTTAATATTTTCCATCTTATCAATCCAATTACATTCGAGATTATCAATGGAAGTACTTGGTGAGAAGGGGACACCTAGGATCTTTATAATGTTATTTGGAGCTAGTTTCAATTTGACATCATCATTTATTAAATTCATGAGTTGATCTTTATCAAACAGGACTTGTGTCTAGCTTTTAGACCTGGCTCCTTATGTATAAAGCTCAACTTTGAAGGTATTATCAAGTATTCTTTTTAACTTGGTTTCAGAAGAGTTTTAAAATAGTGCCCATATATCATAAAATTGAGTCAAATTAGATCTCAGGGCCCATGCATCATTCAATTGAGTCCAGTTAAGTCTTAGGGCCCGGGTACCATTAAATTGAGTCCAGTTAGGTCTTAGGGCCTACATACCATTAAATTGAGTCCAATTAGGACTTAGGGCCCGGCATCAATAAATTGAGTCCAGTGAGATCTTAAAGCTAAAACTGATTAATAGCAATACATATGACGACCTCATTTTGACTCGTCAATGGGCAACCAGCATGCCCAGTGGAGAGGAATTGTCATTGATACGAAATCATACTACTAAATCGTAAAAATGGCGGCGCAACTAAATTAGTGGATTTTTCTCTCCATCGGAGCAGGTAGATAACCACGAATCCATATGCTTTGAGGTTTTCGAACGAACCAGAAAGCAGGAAACTGAAATACGACGAGTGAATTGAAAATGTCAAATAAATTCAGCGTGCACGCTGTTCAAAGTGCGCGCACAACACGCTCTAATTTGTTTCGATTTCCAGGTCAGGTACCACGGGTTAACCGAGTTTTTACTTTGGATTTGAGCAAACTTGTAAACTGGTTTTATTTAAGTATGCACAAAATAGTGAATTTTGATTTGATTTGTATCGTATATGGATTAGATCAACACGTGAGTATGTTTTGTTACTCGAAAATAAAATAAAAGTCAATACATTAGTGCTAATGTTAATATGCTCGCTATAGCACTCCTTCGGCAGGTCGTGTCATTGTTCACGCATTTACATCAGCGCGCTCGAAACGGGGCTCAGATCATTACATTAATGAACGGACTTCATCCATTCACCCGTGCATGCTCGCAAGAACCCTACACAGATGCATATGGAACTTCACCCATGACTGTCTTTCTCACATCAATACTCTGTACATGAACATATACGATATATTCAACCTACCTTTTTATAAAAGTATACAACTTTCCAACAATACACACAAAAATGTCCTAACTTATTACTTTTACATCCGTTGTAAATCAATTTTGTTACTGTATTCCTATAGTATTTCATTATTCACTCGAATCGGCGATATCCCACTGAAAACAAACGAACGAATATGTGTCAACCGATCATAGGCAACTTCATTATAAAACGAGCTGTAGATGAAATTGTGGAACCCCTCACGATAATATTCAATCTATCTATTTCAACTGGTAATGTTCCCGAAAAATTAAAACGAGCAAAAGTAATACCAATCTACAAAAAGAATGATGCCGACAAATTTTCTAATTATCGGACAGTTCCAAAATTCTAGAAAATAGATGTGTTGATTATGTTGATGCCCATGAAATCCTAAATGACAAACAATTTGGATTTAGACCAAATCAATCAACCTATATGGCTATTTTGCAACTAGTTGATAACATTAACAATGCTGTTGAGAGAAACGAAACCACTATTGGAATCGTTCTAGACTTATCAAAAGCATTTGATACCATTGATCATAATATACTTTTATACAAATTGAAGCATTATGGATTTCGTGGAATTGTATTGGAAATTTGGAATGGTTTAAAAACTATCTTAGTAATAGAAAACGATATGTTTCATATAACTCAATTGAATCTGAGGAAAATGATATTCTTTTTGGCGTTCTTTAAGGATCGATATTGGGTCCCTTACTGTTTATACTTTATGTTAATGACATCTAATACCTCAAATGTACTGGAATTTATCCTTTTTGCTGATGACACCACTATTCTCTACTCGCATCCCACTATTGAAACACAACTAGCCTGTATTAATAAAGAATTAAAAGAAGTCAGCAATTGGTTCAAAGCTAACAAGTTATCAGTAAATGCTAGCAAAACTAACTATATGATTTTAGGAACACCTCACATGGTATCAAATGTCGATTCTCATATTGAAGTTATTTTAGACAATACTGTTTTGAATAGAGTAAAACAAACTAAATTCCTTACATGGAAACATCACATTGATTGTGTGTCTAAAACAATTGCTAGAAATATTGGTGTCATGAACAAACTTAAAGGGGCATTAAGAGATGTGGTGGAGGCAGCGCCCTTAATTACAAAAATATATGATAAAAACTGGGATTTGTATATTTATACAATTGTATTACATGTATGAACTTACACCTAAGGATTAAAAAAAAAACAGCCTTCTTTGTACAACAAAACGTCGATTCAAAAATGCCGGTAGAGCCGCAACCAGCATTGTACATGGTTAAGGGTGGTATTCCAACATATTTAAAACATTGTTGTAATCAAGTTTTGCTGGTTTTTTTTAGTAGAAACAACAATAATGGCAATTTTTAATGTTCATCTTGAATTCTGAAGTAAATTAATTATAATTAAAAATTCAACATGACATTGTGTCCCTTTAAGCACTTTGTTCAAATTGTTCCAACCCATATATTACATACTCTTTACTGTACCCTAATATCTTGCCTTATTTAGATTATGGTGTACTTATTTGGGGAAACACTCGTAAATCCTACCTGGACAAGCTTGTTAAACTTCAAAAATGGGAAATAAGAACTGTTTCTTGTAGTCACTATAGAAGTCACACTGGACCAATTTTTGTATAAATACACCGTAAATAAGTTACCTTCTTCATTTAAAGACTACTTCATAAAACGTTCTGACATCCACACCTATTCGACAAGACATAGTAACAACTTCAATCTAACCAAAAATAAGAGTATATTCTCGGATCATTCAGTTCGCACTTGTGGCCCCCATCTTTGGAACTCTCTCGAAAATTCCTACAAAATTTCAAATTCGGTAAAAGAAATTCGTAATAAATTCAAGCAAAAACTTGTTTCAAGTTACGATTAATTGATTTTTTTAGAGCACTATTTCAATTTCACTTAATGGTTATTTGATATTTTTTGAGCAATGTCCTCTGTCTTGTCCGGTATATATTGTTGGTGTCATATTTAGGTTTTAAATGTGACTGTATTGGTTTTTTGTGTTCTATTGTCCCAGGGCTTCAGGGGATGGTACTTTACAGGCATTTTTGGCCTTCCAGTCTTCTCCTCCATAACTGTTTCGTTTTTCTGTTGTTGTAAATTATCTGATTGTTTCTTACTGATTTTTGATGTAACTTGATGTTATTTGTGATTTTGATGTTATGGAAATAAATGATGAATGACTGAATGAATGAATTTTCATCAAGGCAGAGCCTAACTACACTGTCGTGTAGATTTCCCATTTTTATATTCAACATAAATTAACCGATGTTTTCGATCATAAGCCGCACTGTCGTATATTTTTCATCCACATACATACGGGTCGCCTGTACATCATTACTGTAATTCTCAATGTTCATGAAATGTGGATCGGAAAGCATGAGTCCAACTGACGTGATACGTAGAGCAAAGCTAGTATGATCGATGCAGGTCATGCATGAGTGAACACGTAATCAGAGCGTAAGACGGTGCAATTCTCTACTCTATAATTGACTAGGCTGAATGAATATACAGTAGCCTAGTCACGTCATATCGCATTAAGAAAGCGCTGTATGGAATTTTTGTTATGGACAATTTGTAAATATCTGTCAGTTGCTGAACATCTAAAGACATTATCATTTGTTTCATTAGCATGTGCGACAATAGAAAGTTTCCTACTCATGCGATTTAGATCCTCCTTCGGCATAATTATTATATCGAGGCTAAATAAATGAAACCGGATCGTTTTGGAGCTATTCATACGCCCCCTATGGAAAACATGACTGGACATTAATCTTCCACACAGGGAGTGTAGATTTCGAATGTAGTCATCCATTTGAAATTCACACTCTATGTAGGGAAGATTAAGATAGAGTCTTAATCTGGGGGTCATCATCATCGGTCTTCAATTTTCCTGCTGATGGTCCATGCTTCAGAGCCGTACAACAAAGTGCTTTGTACGCAGGCTTTGAATAATCTGATTTATGTTGTTCTTTCGAGATCAGACTTCCAGATCTTCTTCAGTTTATTGCAGGCAACCCATGCTTGGGCTTTCCTGTATTTGAATTCCTGAGATGTGTCTAGAACATAGGCCCCAAGTATTTGAAATTGGAGACGTTTTCCAGCTCTTCTCATTTGATGGTCTTAACACTGGCTGAGGTGGCAATATTAATAAGGAGGCTTTCATTCAAAAGTAGGTCAACTGCATTTGATGTTGTCTCGACAGCCGACACTCTGTAACAGTGATTCCGCTTTACTGATTGATGTTGCTAGGAGAGCTATATCGTCTGCGAAATCGAGATCTTGACGACGAATTTCAAGATAGGGGTACAAGGATTTCAAACGTAATAGCCCATTGGTATGATATAAACAAAACGTGTAAGATAATACGGATTACACGTAGAACGTGTAAGGTTAGACGTCTAAAAGATGTATCTTAGACGCCTACGATAAAAAACTCGCTTTATTCCGTTAACAATTGTGACACTTTGGATTTAATATTTGCGAAAAGGTATCACTCCAACAAACCCGGGGAGTTGAGGGTGGGGAAGGATGAAAAAAAACAAGGACAAATCCATATTGGATATCCTATACAAGCTTATGCTAATAACGGAATAAACCCTATTTTAACCTGTATTTCCTCATCTTCGACGTGTAATATGTTATCTTAGACGTCTAACCTTACACGTTCTACGTGTAAACATTAGACGTATTAACACGTTTTGTTTATACTATGGCCACTCATACATTGTTTCTTAACACTTTCAATCCGGGTAAAACCACACATTTAGCTCCATCGTCTGATTTTGTATCCCCCAAACATTGTCCTCTATAATCCATCAACAATAATTTTAAAAAAATGACAATTTGCATTCAACCATTAAAATTCCGTATTCTCAATTGGATTTTTAAACTTGAGAAGCAAAAATAGCATATAAATGGATACAAAATTAGAGTTTGTGATTGTTTGTAGTCTTTGGGAGGGTTTTTATGTTATCAAATTAGGTATTGTCACAACAATAATAATAAAAGATAACGTTTTTACATCGAGCCTATAACGCTGAGCATACTCCACAACGCTCGAACTGTTTGCGCCCTCACACATGCGTAGTAACTCCACCGTAACAAAATGACGCAGCCTGATTGGAAAACAGTGGTCAAAGCTTGCGCTCAGCGTTGGAGTGTTGTGGAGTATACTCAGCGCTTACGAGTCCTAATAATTTGTCCAGTGATTATTTATAGTAATAGATCTGTTAAAACTCGAAAGAGAGTGATTTGTGCATATTTTCAAAAATCTGAATCTCAATGGATTTTTTACTATAACAAGAAAACTAATTGGGCTAAAGCAATATGTTACGGTCAAGGGATTTTACTCAGATCTATGGTTATGACAAACAGTCTCCTTTATGTTTTGTTAATTCATTAGATCCACAACATCCATCCAAATCATTCATCGAGAGTGCGTTGTTTTTACTCATACAGAATAGTCCTTCAATGAGATCCTCAAAGAGTGATATTGCGCGGTGGGAATCCAGTACGAGGGACATGTCATAGAACTCTCTAACCATGCTAACCTAACCCAGTGGGCAAAATTTGTTGTAATTGGAAGACATCTATGTCGGGAACGCTTGCAGTCAATGAACATGCTTTGAATTTTAATAAAATCGTCAAAAATGTTTACGTCTTCTGATTAGATTTTACAATATGATCATTTAAACAGCGCCACCCATATTTTCAGCCTGAACGCTCGCCTTCTGACCGCCCCCCCCCCCCCCCCCCCCCAGCAAATGTGTTCCTCCACGTGATACATTTTCTGTAAAATAAAAAAAATCTAAATTTTTCAATATCCTGCTGAGCAAAGTACAAGAGATTATCTTTCATTTGCTAGCCTCACACCAAACTATTACTCCGAAAGGACTCCAACTTATCACATCGGCTTTTGCTTTTGCCGGAACTTAATATCATTACACAAAACGAGAAGTGATATAGTGTTGTGCGCTCGTAAGCTGGTTGCAATGGCGTAAAAACAACCATAAAGTCATTCGTTGCATTTTGGTTGTGGCTTGGATGTGTAGGAAAGTTTTTACAACGTCTTTTAAACGTACGTTATAATGACGTGGTTTTGCTATCAATTTAACAAGTAAGTTGTGAAGATGTTGTAAATTTGTTATTACTCTTTTAAAATACTAACGTTTGAGTGACGTTGTAAACACGTTCATACGACATTAGAACAACGAACTGTTTTGCCCACTGGGAAGCTAAATCTGTAAGGTCAGCATCTATTAGTATTGTTATACCGTGTAATTAACAAATTCGCTGGTAGCGACAAAACACGCTATAGGCAAGGATACAACACAGGAAAGGCTAAAAAGTTCCATACAAAGAGAGTATTTTATTATATTATCACTTACGTGAAATTTACATACAGCATCTCAAATGAAAAACAATTAAACCTAGAACTAATACGTATCAATCCGAATTTCTAAAATGTAGAAACATCGCTGGTTGTCGTTCGGATAGGACAACACCCTTTTATCATGACTATAAAATGCAAAGTGAGTATGAAGACATGCATACTATGCAGACATGTATGCGACGAGTAAACCGGAAATGAGAACTTATCATTTCCAGTATTATCCTATAGGTCTTCCGTACTATGCATACGGATCATAACTTAATTTAGAAAAAAACCTTATAGCTATATCTACGTTGTTACTTGACAGAGTCTTTCTATAGGATGTCAAGGAAGGAACTTCAAGTGTGTTACCAGAAGCTCTCATGTGATGATTGTGACATTGCTTCTATTATCTGATAATTTTACTACATCAAATACATATCTGATACGGTATTGTTATACTTCATAAACTACGAGGGTCAATCCAATAAGTTCGACCTCCCGACTCATAACTTGGCTATTATATAAGCCAGTTCAATGAAATATTCCAAAAGTGTAGCTGTGTATCTCAGCTATATAGTCGTAATAAATTGGTTTAAGTACGATTGTATCCAGGAGATACAGTGAAAGTCTGATGTTCATTTAGTGTGAAGCAAACAGACGGAAAATAGCAAATTTTCTCCTTAGAGCTGACCATATTGCCAATTCAAAGACAGAACACAAAAGTTGATAACCATGACTGTTGCTCATTTTTACAAAGTACCCCGTTGCAAAGATTTGTCAACAATTTCACCCCCCTTAGAATGGTTATCATTGACTGATAGGTACGTGTTGTCTTTTAAAACAGGCCACATGAATAGCACTTCGGCGATTTTTTGTTGTTGCTGTTTTTCATTCATTTCCGTCACACCAAATGGTAATTTGATTTTCACTGCATCTCCAAACAAGTACAACCACTACTCAGATCAATTTATAATGAATTTGTAACTGAGGTTTCACGCTACAATTTAGTGATATTTGTCATAAGGTAGGAAGTAGAAATTATTGAATGACCCTTGTAGCTATATCTACAACAGTCAATAACGTATGATTATCAGAGTTCCTTTATTTTGTTCCGAAAAAAATACAATTTATTCAAATCTTTTTTTTTTAAATTAAATGTTTCATAAAATACATAATGATTCATTTGTAGTTAAAATTCAGATTTATTTATTTTTGGTCAACATAACGATAAGGATACATAGCCATACTACTACTAATAATAATAATCATCATCATCATTTATAAAGCGCATTAAACAAGTAGTACGCTGTACAACTATCAAACTACTAAAGACCAATTTTAAAACTATGTAAAAATCATAAATTAAGACAGCTAAAGATTAAAACCCAATTGCCAGCAGGTGGCTAGAAGACGCAAGAGTAATACCACTGCAAGTAAACGAGCAAAGTTGCAACATAATACACTAAAATGACAATATATAATTACGTTGATATGAGTATAAAACAATAAAATACATTAATAGCAGAGCGTCAATATACAAGTATCAAAACACAAATAGATATTTTAAAAAACACAACTGAAGCATATAGTACATGGGTTGACTAAAAATCAGATGCCATAGGCAGTTCTGCCAAATGTGATAACCCTAAATCTTGATCTACATCTACAACTTTGATGACATTCTTAGATTCATTTTAATGAAATATAATACAAATTGATCCTAAAATCGACAAAATCACTGAGTTGTTTTCAGACTTGCCTGCTTCGAATAGTTGCATTCTTTTGCATACGCCGGCAGCTTAGTGTACGGTGCGTTAAACTTCATAAGACCGTCTGACATATATGGGCTAGAAAGAGGCAGTCTAAAATTAAAAGCTATTTATTCCTTTTTATTTGACAAAAAAACCCCGACCTATGGTTCCAAAGTTATTTCAATTCTAAAAGTGTTACAATTTATCGACGCACTACTCAACAAATTTATTTTGTTTTTCAAACCTCAACAAAATCTATCAAACCAAATGAGTGAGTTTTATTCCTAAAATTGTCACCATTTATCAATAAAGGAAACATGCTGCAGAGCATATGAAAATGTGTTATAAATGTAATGATATGCAATGTAAACATGATGAAACTATGACAATTATGGGAACATGTATGAAACATGATGATGCTCTGTATTATGATATACTGATGGTGTAATTGTGTATTATGATATACAATATGTGCTGAAATTATACAATTATGCACTTGCATGCTACACCGTGTAATGATGAATGTAAACATGCTGCAAAGCATATGAAAATGTTATGCATTTATTGATATGCAATGTAAACATGATGAAACTATCGTATGTGAATGTGTATAATTATGATGAATGTATACATGCTCAATAGCATATGGAAATGTGTTATAAATGTAATTATAGGCAATGTAAACATGATGAAACTATGAAAATTGTGTGAACATGTATAGATATAGTTGATAGTAATAACCAATAAAAGATAACAAAATAAGGTGACGGTGTCGCATCTCATTTGCATAATCATAAAGTGTTTCGAGATATAAATGCCATTTTAGTGATCAACTTTTCGTCAATCTTCAGGTGCTTCTCGAGAAAGCTCAAAGTACAGAAAATGGTGAAAAAAGAAGTTAGCTTACAAAACATTTTGCTTATATTTAAATCGATTACATTTTTACGGAAGATTTAATAAATAACATAATGCTTTATTCAAACAACACCAATGTCATGGTTCAATGCACACATCAAGGTTAAAAAGTCGTTTCAATGGGTGCACATTTTTTTTATTCACCCTGTATTTTCCAACGCTAAATTAATGTAACTGAAGACCGGTACAATGAAATTGATAAAGGTAATGGATTATGTATGTTAGATTTTAAAAAGTATTTGACACTGTAAATCATGATATTTTCCTAGAAAAACTGAAGTTATATGGAGTAAGTAGATATGGTATAAATTATTAATTAGTGTTCTAGTTACTTAAGCATTCGTATTCAATTTACATGTTTTGATGGCATTTTCTCTAGCCCTAAGCCAATCCAGTGTGGAGTGCCCCGGGCTCAATAGACGACCCTCTTGCTTTTCTTGTATATATTAATGATCTACCTAATTGTGTATCTCAAGTTCGCATGTATGAAGATGATACAGCTCTGATCCATCTAACTCAGTTGACGATATTATAAAATGTATCAATGAAGACCTTGTGTCTGTAAGAAATTGGCTAAAATGCAATAAACAGAATTTATGCTGATATCATTTAGGCAACGTTTAGCTACTATAGATAATAATAATTTGACAGTTCAAATTAATGGAAAACATTTAACCAACATTTATAAATGTAAGCATCTTGGTGTAGTAGTTATTGATAAGAATTTAACTTGGAGTGAACATGTTGAATATACCCGAAAGAAAGATCTACACATGTTAATGGTCAGAAGTCACAAACTGGTCCAAAAAAATGTTTCACTTCTAATAATGTTGAGGAATGCACCAAATCTGATTAAACGGGACAAAACTTAAGTTTTACATACTTAATGACCCACAAACTATATATCGTTGGAAAGCTTATGATTCAAGGTTTTTCATTTTTGCAAAAAAGAATCAAATTATACAGGGTGTGTAAAATTTGTATAGGGTGGAACATAAAAAAGTTGATCGTTTTTGCTCCTCACAAAATATTTTGATAGTTTGTACAATTAGGGTTTAGCTGAAGATAGTCACCAAAATCAGAACAACCGCAGAAGGTGCTACCAAATTTGCTAAGAATCACTTGCCCAAAATGTTCACAAGAAAAGTACAGGGTGTCTAAAATTATGATGAAATAATGCATAAAATGAAGGTTTGTATATAATATTCTATGAAATTAAGTTAGCATGGACTATTTAATTTAAAGGAAAATGGTTATCAAAATGAACTACACGAATATCGTTAAAGTTCCTTTTATTTTAAATACAGGGTGGTCAAAAATAGGTCTAAATAGCAAAATTTTCATGAATCTATGAACAATTCTGTGAAGAAACACTTCTGGCTTTTTTAGTTAAATGTTTTACTACCCAGGGTAGAAAAGGACCGAAGAGTCACACAAATGAAATAGAGAGACTGCGATTTGGCCATTGTTTAATCAATAAAATGAATAAAACTGTGTGTTTTTTACATTAAAACACTCCCTGAATTGAACATCATATTCTAGTAGAGAATGTCTAGATAACAATTCAATATTATTATTCATAGTAGCAGGCACATGTTATTAACACATATGAGAAGTTTGAAAACTTTCCTATGTATAATTTTAAAATGGCATCAATTTCAAAAGTTCTAGTTTTCCACTATTTTGTGTAGAAACCTATGGGCTCCTCGTCCACCGGCTCCTCGTCCACCGGTCCCACCCCTGACTCACTCGACGTTTAGATTGATAACTTCACTGTTGCTAAACATGTGGCTTTAATTCTTTTTTTATTCGGTAGCTGGATAAATTGTCTTTAATATGATACCAAAAATGTTATGTTTTTTTGACAACTTCTATTTAAAATAGAGACACGTATCACGATTTTAAGGGTTTTTTGAAACGATCCCACCTTATTTGATATACCTATTAGTGACCTGTGACCTAATGCGAGCGAAATCTTTTTCTTCTATGATGTTTGGTCATTAAGTTATGAAAGTAATTCTATTGAGCGATAGCGTGATCAATACAAAGTATGAACCTTTGTCTTTCAAACAATGCACTTTTGGACTTTTAAGTATGAACTATGACGTAACAGCATTAGCTTAAAGTAAGTACACTCTGGACTCTGCCTGAAATCTGTCAATATTTGGCTGGATATGCAATAGGTTGAAATATGGGTCGATTGATACATTTGCGTATATCTCTGCAATGCAAGCATGGGAACAGATAACACTTCAGAGTAAGAACACACAATAAGCTATGTTTGATATTCTTTTTTAAATCTGAATTCCTTAATACCAAAAAGTGACCATCTGAAATCCGTTTTAATTAAGGAAAATCCGCAAAAATAAACCATAAAAAAACAAAGGACAGAGAACAATGGAGTAATTATAATTGAATAAATTGTTGTGTGATGTAAAGCAATAATAGTGGGAATTTCAAAAGAAGCTCTAAAGGCCGCAGTAATAAGAGAGGTTGTGACAGCCATATTTTATTGATGCGTTTATGTATATTTTCATTTTGATTATCAAAATAATTATACACATCGATTTTAAGCATTTTCAAATGTTTGTGATTATATTTTGAAGGCACAGTAAGCTTTTATCTGGTAAAATTTATGATATTCACTATTGTTGGACCAGTTTAAAATTATCTGATGTCTGCGCATGCGCATATTTCCTGTAGGTTTCAAGTAAACAAGTTTAGATAATTAGTTAACTATCTAATGGAATCGCCCAAAATTTATAATTTCTTGGATTTGTCCTATTTTTATTATTTTCCTCAACATTGGTGATTCACTGACTGGGCATTTTTGAATGAAAAAGGGCTATTAGTGAAGTACTGATATTTGTTATACTTTTATTCAATTGCTTCTCCTTACTTTTTTCTCTCATACTACATATTTTAAATTTGACAGGGATTTCATTTATGGTCTTTATATCATATTCATGCCAACAAATGGGATTTAGCTGCTTCTAGTGTCACGTTATGCAATATTCTTACCACGTGTTTCTTACAAACATTTCAAATTTCCCGCCAAATAATTGATTTAGCAATGTCCAAAGTGTACTTACTTTAAGCTAATGCTTTGACGACATAGTTCATACTTAGATATCCAAAAGTGCATTGTTGGAAAGACGAAGGTTCACACTTTGTATTGATAACACTATCTCTCAATAGAATTACTCATGTATCCTATACCATAATCACGTTCATAACTTAATGACCAACCCTCGTAGAATAATCCATGATACTGGACCATCATATTTGAATGATTTACTTTTGTATAAGGATGTTAATCATTACAATTGATAGGGCAGAAGTAAGCATAATGGTATTATTCCTAAACCTAAAACCAATTATAAGAAACGCAGTTTTTCTTATAGAGGTGCCATTGAATGAAACAAACTCGACAAAATATTCAAGTCGCCCCCAATCTTAGTATATTTATCAACCGTCTTAAACGAATGAGTCAGTTGTAATTATCCATATCCAAAATATTCATTTTTAATGGGTTTTTTTATTATATGCTGTCTTAAATTAAATTCAAAATATATGTTTTATTATGTTATTTTAGGTGTATTATGTATGTTGTTG
The DNA here is from genome assembly GCA_035610835.1 of Ophiura sarsii. NCBI lineage: Eukaryota > Metazoa > Echinodermata > Ophiuroidea > Amphilepidida > Ophiuridae > Ophiura > Ophiura sarsii. The sequence continues at coordinate 11,382,932 of CM069459.1, read as the reverse complement.
TATCGACTTTATCACGGCATCGGTGATAAACAGCTATTTTATGTTGACCTGTGTATCGTGATTAAATACAAATTTGGGTGGGGTGTATATGTATGTATGTATATCTCGGATACAAAATATACTAGAGAGTTATGGTTTTCGGTGATTTTTTTCAGAAAATGTTTTACAGGTATTAATTTTACAAATATGATTAGTGTTCTCTTGTATTTTAGCATTACATAGATGAAATTGACATCTCATAGTGTAAAACTGTACTTTATGACAGGAAAAATACCCATTTATTTTTAGTGTAATACATTGAGGAAAAACCTCTGGTATCCAATATGGCCGCCATTATTATGCAAATAGGGTGGCGTTTGACCTCGATATTTAAATTAATTTAATTTTGTGTGCAAAGTATTATCATATCTTCACATACAGGGTGATTAAAATACTTGCAATAGTAGAAAGAAGCCATCTTGTTTTCAAAACCAATTAAAGTTTCAAACTTTTTAAACGTTTGTTTTTGGTGAACCTTTTTACTGTACAACCCAATTTACGTATTTGTCCACGAAACAGTGATTTTCAATTGACCATGCACACGTTGCATTTCTCATTTGAACATCCTGCTAACAAACCTCGGAATGATTTCATATTTGTATTCAAATTTAAAACATCAAAGGCAATTCATAGCGTGTGTAAGATAAATGTATTATGTTACTCCCATGTTAACAAGCAAGGATACATACAATTCCAATTGTATCACAAATTTACTCAAGTTATCAAATTTAAATGAGTAAGCATTTTGCAATCTATACATATTTTAAGTTTCTCATGGACAAACATGTGAAACGGGTGCATCGGTAAAAAGGTTCACCAATGACAAACGGAAAATGCTATTGGCTTCATTTTTCATACAAAGTTAGTAACAACTATCATTCTTGCAACATTGATGAATTTCAAACTTCAACTGTGTTTCGAAAACAAGATGGCTTCTTTCCACTATTGCAGGGCCTTATGGTGCACAATAGAAAAGTCTAGCATACAAAATGTATATTTTCAGTACATGCATAGGAAGAAGTTCGTACCACTATGGCTTTTACCCCTACACATGATACCGAATCAGCAAAAGTCGGTTCTTGGCCCAAGAACTATATACATCGGTATGACCATGAATCCAGAGGGCATCATGGTCTGATGACGTCATCATTAAACATTCGCGGACGGGATGCTGATCGATAATCACAACTGATTTATAAAGCAAAATAGCCATCTAAAGGAAACTTTTTTTAAGTCGACGAAAAACCTTGTTCTACGGCCAAACGGACGTCTCGTGTATGGTCGGTCGGTCGAGTGTTGTTGTAGGGGGAGTTGCTCCCAAATGTCGCGAAATATAAGGTGAGTTTTCAGTAATTTTAAAATTATTTCCATTCGATTTTTTAAATCAAAAATTTCGAAAATTCCAAGAAGAAAAAATGTGTCAGTCAGGCCCGTAGAACAGGGTGGTTAGAACAGGGTGGTCGTCGCCTAAGCAATATCTTTCATGGAAATTTGATATGAAATAGTTACTTATGTGTTATAAGTTTTTATTATTATTTACAAAATATTATGCAATTTCAGAACATACGATGTAGAAATACATAATTATATCAACAAACGAACACCGACAGGGGGTGTTTCCAACCATGGGAATCAAACCCACGATCTAATGATTATTAGCCAGGCATTTCCTCACTCAACCACTGGTTACTGATAAAACACAATTATAACGAGGTTAAGTGTTGAAATATAACATTTTGTCGTTGCATTATCATCCATTGTAACACTGTGGGTTGGTTACACGTTTTATGATATTTAATATCAAGCAATAAAGCATTATCTTAAAATAGGTCTTCAATACCAACACAATCAGAAAAAAATGATAGCTATGTCTAAGTCTAAATCTACAATTCTTATTATTATAAGGATTTATATAGCGCATTTCAAATAGACCAATGCGCTGTACAATGTGTACATTAAAAATATATGTTGAAAAAACAAACAGTAAAAAGTAAGAATTATACGTACGTAGTAACTGATAAAGGGGTCAAAAATGTAAGCCCCCCCCCCCCCCTAAATTAGATTAATTTTGTTTGCATAACTTCACACACAATCAGATGTTTTGTAACATTTTTTTTATCTTTTGTGTTTATTTATCACTTCAAATACATAATTATTGTTTTCATACATTTTCACAGCATTTTCACATAATATTCATATTACATGATGTTCAATATTTTTCACATATTACATGTTTTCACATACATAATTATTATGTGTATACATACACAAAATGTTCACATAATATTCATATTACAATATTTTCATATTACATGTTTTCACATAATATTCATATGCATATTCATATTATAGTTTTCAAACAATCAAAAACCATAATTGTTCACTATTATACACATCATGTATCCAGTCATTTGTATATCATTTTGTAAACTCATATTTAATTGTAATATAGGTTTTATATCAAATCATGTTAATAATATTGAATTTGAACCAATATACATGTGCATTCATACAAATATCTTTGATATGCATGTACATATTTAAACAATTACATTTTTAACATCTACGTTTTATAAATCTCTGATTTGCAGCTCAAACTTAATAAGCTGATTAAATGTGGGTGATTCCCGTAACGGAACTTGCTGATAACTAATTTACCATCACTTATTATTTTATTCATAGAATTGTTTGTGTCTTCATCTTCTAGATTATAACCAAATAATACATCTGTAACTGATACTTTATTTGAAGTATTGTGTTGTTGAGATAAAATATTGTTGACTTCAGTCCACACACTCTTTATTTTTTTACAATAATAAAAGAAATGTTCAATATAATCTATTTCATTACACGCGTCACATATAGTATCATGCTCTTTACCTATTTTGTGGAGAAATCTTCGTCGGGTAAATGTTACTAATTATTTTCCAGTTTGATGTCATGAGTCGTGATTCCCTAATTTGCTTAATATTTTTGCCCCAAATTTCGCCCCACTCAAACTTGTTATACTCGATATTTTTTCCCAAAACAATTCGCAAATTGGTTTTGTATTTATTTTGTCTATCATTGCATTTCGATATATTTTTGTTGTACAACGTTATAATGAAGTGCTACCATTATTATACTTAAACGTTATACCATCCGATGTAGTACCTGTTCGTTCATTCTTCCACAAAGTAGGTATTGCCTGTTTTACAGCTATGTATTGTATACAAGCATTTGCTGGATGAACAAATCTGTCTTTTATTTCATCAAATGTATACATTTCCCCATCGTCTTTGAATAAGTCTGACACATAAACAAAACCTATTTTTATCCATCCCTTAAAGTACAATGTATTACCTTTGCTCGTAATACAATCATTATTCCATTTGTTTTAAGCCAAACTTTGATCAGATTGTGATAAAAGGATGGTATTTCTTTTAAAATACCGTTTACGGATTTATTCAAAGTTTCAAAACTACAATTGCTTTTGAAGATATTTAGGTCTAAGTATGTATTTTTAAATAAAGAAATAGGAATATTTTTCCACGTGCTGATTTCTGAATCTGCGAGCTTTTTGATCCATGTCAACTTAAGCGAATCCAAAAAATGTGATAAGTTGAGCATTTTCAGCCCACCTTTTTTATATTCATTTATTAATGTTGTGCGTTGTAATTTGTCTGATCCACCCCACACAAATTTAAAAAACATCCTATTTATCCGATTTACAAATTCAGAGGGTAAGTCAATAATTGAACCGATAAATGATAGCTTTGATGCTAAAAGACTTTTTATTATCAGTACCTTTCTGACCATTGTACGGTTTCTCATGGTCCAAGCTCTGATAGATCGCTCTTTCAATTCCATCTTTGACTCCCAATTTTCAGATAACTCTTCTATTTTAGTACATGGGTTTACTACTACCCCAAGAATTTTTACATTATTATTTGGTACACATTTCCAATTAATCCCCCCCCCCCCCCATTTCTGTCGTTGAATCACTGCAAGCACCAATCCAGACAGCGTCGCTCTTTATTTTATTAATATCTAAGCCTAAAATTTGTGACAATAGTTCAAGTTCAAACGTTTTTAACACGTTTTTTATTGATTCCTCATCTCTAACAAATAGAGTTGTGTCGTCCGCAAATTGCGTAATTTTTACTTCATTTTTGTCGTAATCAAGAAAGGGCAATTTCATGCCATGTATATATTCTGACTGTCTGAATTGGTTTGCCATTACCTCAGCTGCTACGACATATAATAATGGGGACAAATTGCAACCTTGTCTTAGACCATTCATCTGTACAAAAAAAGAAGACATATGTCCATTATGTAGAACACAACTGAGAGTGTTATTAAGCATAGTCTTTATCCAATTTGTTTTTCACCAAAGTTAAATAGTTTAAGGGAATACAATATTATGAAGTCCCTTTTTATCGTATCGAAAGCTTTTTTAAATCAATACAGACCATAGCCCCCTTAAACACTTTCCACGCGGCTATTATTTCTACCATACACAAAACAGATTTTTAAGAAACCTTTCATAGTTTTCAAAGTCTATCTCAAAGATTACTGACCAACCACTAGGCATGTTTGTACCTTTTTCAATGCATTTCTCATGGTGATTCCAAATATGGTAATGAAATACAGTAATTTTGACATTTTTGAAACATTTTGTGAAATTTTGGAATGTCGTCTGCAGACGAATGCCGCGTGGCAAGTGTTAATATCATTTTTTCTGTGTACCTCAAAATATCTTCAATTAAACGTAACAAGATGTTTTGAAATATTCATACAATTATGAAAAGAGAAAACGCTTGGCTACCAATAGAAAATTTTCTATTTTCGATATCATGTTTACTCCCCCCCCCCCCCCCCCCCCCTCCCCCCCCCCCCCCCCCAAAAAAAAAATGATGTTTTTTTTAGAACTTGGCTACAAGTCGGCGACAAATCTTCTGTAGTCGCCGATTTTAACATGTCAAGTTGGCTTGCATTTTCTCTCCAGCTTGGAATTGGAGCAGACTCATTGCCGACCACTGTCCAACTACACACAACCACTCATGATGCGCGCCAACTCATCGGCTACCGCTTCCAAACCGCTCATGTGTCCATGCCGACCTTCTCGATTACAAAAACGGCCACCATATTTTTAGGCTGCGAGAAAAAATCGTGGCGGTTTTGTCAAATTTGCCACGTGCTCCCGACCACACAAGACTGCAGAAGAGTGCACAGGACAGTCCCAGACCTTGCCGAAACTTCATATGAAAAAAGAAAAGTGCTCACGATTTTCGAATAATAAAATCGCCGATTTTAACATGTCAAGTTGGCTTGCATTTTCTCTCCAGCTTGGAATTGGAGCAGACTCATTGCCGACCACTGTCCAACTACACACAACCACTCATGATGCGCGCCAACTCATCGGCTACCGCTTCCAAACCGCTCATGTGTCCATGCCGACCTTCTCGATTAAAAAAACGGCCACCATATTTTTAGGCTGCGAGAAAAAAATCGTGCACAGGACAGTCCCAGACCTTGCCGAAACTTCATATGAAAAAAAAAGTGCTCACGATTTTCGAATAATTGCCAATCGTGACCAGTCTTGAGCAGTCTGGAAGTAGTTTTCTAGCAAATAATCGGCTGTGTAACTGAACCTTTAGTTTGGTTTGGTTTGGGTTAAAGGTTCAGTCACACAGAAGACAGCTCCCGACCCAACCTCTTGTGGTCTTGTGTAGTTGGGAAGAGGTTGGGTCGCGAGCTGTCTTCTATGTGACTGAACCTTCAACTGTGTATTTGTGAAATCCTAAATTGGATGACCATTAACATGTTGAAATTAAATGAGAGCAAAACAGAGTTTATTGTCAATTGTGTTTGGATCACCCCATTTTCTCCAGAGCTTGCCACCTGTGTCCCTGGCAATTGGTGATGCACATATTGAACCAACGCTGTCTGTTCGGAACCTGGGTGTAAAATTTGATGCAAATATGACCATGACCAAACAAATATCTAGCCTCTGTCAATCTATACATTACCAGTTAAGAAACATCCGTAGAATAAAGCGATACCTCGATAAAGACACTCTTCATCATGTCGTTAGAGCTTTAGTTATCTCTCGTCTTGACTATGGTAATCTTCTTCTCTTTGGTGCTACGGAACATGAATTGAACAGAGTTCAAAGATTGCAGAACAATGCCGCTCGGTTGATATGTTCCATATCCATGCGTGACCATATTACTCCCACGCTTAAAGAACTCCACTGGCTGCCCATACGGGAAAGGATTCAATTCAAACTCTGTCTTTTTGTCTTCAAAAGCATGAACAATACTGCACCTGGATATTTATGCAATTTACTGTCACCATATGTTCCTCGAAGAGCTCTTCGTTCTGCAAATGACATTACTCGCCTAAATGTTCCTAGGACAAATAAGGTCTTGGGTCAGAAATCTTTCAGTGTAGCTGGTCCACGGGCATGGAACAATCTCCCTCGTACCATAAGAGAAACTGACAATATCTCTCATTTTCGTTGTAGTCTAAAGACTCACCTTTTTCCATGCTAAATGTATTTTGTGTACTGATGTGTTACATGCGCTATGATCTAGATGGAATAGCGCTATATAAATATTAATTGTTATGTTATGTTATGACCACTGCCCAACTACACACACCACTCATGATGCGCGCCAACTCATCTGCTACCGCTTCCAAACCACTGATGTATCCATGCCGAAAAAAACCTGCCACGATTTGTTTTAAGCTGCGAGAAAAAATCGTGACGGTTTTGTCAAATTTGCCTCGTGCTCCTGACCACACTAGACTGCAGAAGAGTGCACAGGACAGTCCCAGACCTTGCCGAAACTTCACATGAAAAAAGAAAACTGCTCACGATTTTCGAATAATGGCCAATCGTGACCAGTCTTGAGCAGTCTGGAAGTGGTTTTCTAGCAAATAATCGGGTGTGTGACTGAACCTTTAGGTCAGAGAAGATGCAAGCCAACTTAACATGTTAAATCGGCGACTATAGAAGATTAGTCGCCGACTTGTAGTCAACTGCTAACGTACAAATCGGCGAGCAGTCTTGTTCACAACTTGTGCTGTCGTGTCAAGGTCGGCGATTGATCGGGGACTGAACAAGTGGCGTCACCGATTAAACACGCTTGATCTTTTTGATTTCATGATGCTGTCGCCTACTGGTAGGCGATTCAGCATCTCTTGTCTTGTTGAAGGCGGGGAATATCGCATACTAATCATCCCTGCTCATCACTGGTCGGGATCCAAAATGTAAATTGTGCAAGTTTGAACAAGATTTCAGCCGATTTGGAAAAAAAATATGGTCTTGTGTAGTTGGGAAGAGGTTGGGTCGGGAGCTGTCTTCTGTGTGACTGAACCTTTAGCTGTATATATCAATGAAGCATTTCAAATGACACACATTTACACATCCTTCACCCATGCATGACACTTTGAATTTGAATTAGCCCGCGCACTGAGAAGAAATGCGCAGCGATCAACACAGGTTTGATACGGCTTATTTCCTTTCCAGGATTGACCGGCGGGCAATCAATCACAAAGTGCAGCCGTGCACACTACGCTGCGTTGGGTCGCACACTTAGTGAGTGGGATATTTTATTCCGAACATAAAGTGCATTACATTAAACTGCTTGGAATTTTACCAAACTCTTAGGTCCGTATGCACAAAAGATTTAGACTGGGTCTAAAGTTAGACCTGGTCTAAATGGATTTCAATTTTTGTGAAATGCACACTTTCATTACATTTATTTCTCAAATTAGCTAACAAATTGTAAAGATTCGGACGCAAAGTTCAAAAGTAGCACAAAATATCTCATGAAAATGCAGAGGAAAAAAGATTTTGAGGTATGAATAAATTTCACTTAGACCAGGTCTAACTTTAGACCCGGTCTAAGTCTTTTGTGCATACGGACCTTAGGGTCTAGGGATACACCTTTGGTTTGGTTTCTATAAATGGTGCTTATCATGGTTTATCTTTGTTGTTAGGAGTTATGTTTGGTATCAAAATGTGCTGGAAAGATTTATCCAAATGTCTGTCTACTCTCTAAATGTACAAGAGTGAAAACCCACTCAAAAAGAATGAATTCTTCACCCCTCTTGGAGCCCTATGAGGGAAAGCTCTTCTTAGAGTGAAAGTCGCTCTTCAGAAGGAGTAAAGTATTTCACTCCTCAAAAGAGCGGGACTATTCACTCTTTTGGAAGAGTGACTTTCACTCGAAAAGAGAAGTGAAGAATTCACTCTTTTTTAGTTGTTTTTCACTCTTTTACATTTAGAGAGTAGTAGACCTGACAATCATATCTCAGGTCCGATTCGACCCAATATAAATCAGGTACCTACGGTAATTTCGTGAATACTCAAACAGGGGAAAATGCCGAATTTCAGTGGTAGACTTAAATGCAGCCAAAGATCAATTCCGGGTCTTTGTTTTGCGAAACACACATGCATACTCTCTTAAAGCAAAAGATTGAAAATGTCCGTCTTTTACAGATTGACTTTTTTCTCAATCTATTAGATTGGGTTTAGATTGAAAACATGATAAAAACTCGTGCCAATGAGTTACTTTGAGTCACTGGAAAAAGATTGATACATATTACTACGCCCTATACGTGTGTTTGCACCGTCAATCTCGACTAAAGTGTCAATCTAAAAAAGATTGAATTCAACACATGCGCAGTCAGGTAGGTCATATTGGTTTCTTAACACTTTGGATTGTATATTTATACATTTCAACAAATGATTCGATCTGCAACATAAACTATTTCATAATTAAATGGCAGTAAGAACATTAATTCACAACAACAAAAATGTACACATGAACCTTTTTTTTGGAGAATGTTAATAAAAAGCCCAATGATATTGTTCTTCCAATTGCCAGCCATTTATTCGTGTGTACGAAAATATTAATCTTTTACTACAGATTGAAAACTTTTCAATCGAAAAACGATTGAAACTTTCAATCAATCTAAATTCTGGATTGGAAATTTTCAATCCAAATTAGATTGAACATATCAATCTAATAGATTGATACCTTCAATCTTTTCCAGATTGAAACCTTCCAATCCAAAAAAGATTGAATGTCAAACTTAAAAGTTTGTTCCCTCACGGCAATCTATGAAAGATTGAAAAGTTAATATTTTAGATTGAATTTTCAATCTTAGGAATTAAGAGAGTAACATTACACTTAACCACTTCAACGCGATATAGGCTAATTGCCGTAACTGCGTGTGCTGAAGAATTATTCACGTCACTGACCGTAGAACCACTACTGCATTCTTTACAATTCGAGTGATGAATTTAGGCAACATATTCTGTTGAAATGATTTTCTGATATGATTTCAACTAACACACCAGTTTATATTTCAAACTAGAATTGAAGTCAAAGCATTATATAATCCAAAATCTTGAAGAAATAGCCTGAATTGTAACCGAACTACCGTATGTCATCCTGTCTGCGAGTTGCAAAATTTAAATCATCATGATTGGTCTAATCATATCGCTCCTGGAAATCAACGAGTGAAAACTTTCGCTCCAGTATAGAGTGAATTTTAAACCGATTGAGAAAAAATCGCTTTCACAAAGAGTGAACTTGTGCCAATTTACAACATTCACTCCAAGATATCGAGCTGTATTAGGGGCCACTCTGACCAGAGTGCAAATTCAAAGATGAACGAGTGAACAGTATAGCTCTTTAAAAGAGTGAATTCCAGCTTTAAAAGAGCTGAAACAGATTCACTCCGAATTCAGATGGGGTTTTTCACTCTTTTACATTTAGAGAGTAGCCTCCCAGATAACATAACAATATTGGCCCAATATTGGCCCAATATTGATTTTTCATTGGCCCAATATTGGCTTACAATATTGGCACAATATTATTTGGCCATTGGCCCAAGCTTGGCCCAATATTGGAACTCGCCAATGAGTGCCAATATTGGGCCAATACTGGGCCAATAGTGGAACTCGCCAATGAGTGCCAATATTGGGCCAATACTGGGCCAATATAACATAAAAATATTGGCCCAATATTGATTTTTCATTGGCCCAATATTGGCTTACAATATTGGCATAATATTATTTGGCCATTGGCCCAAGCTTGGCCCAATATTGGAACTCGCCAATGAGTGATATTGGGCCAATACTGGGCCAATAGTGGAACTCGCCAATGAGTGCCAATATTGGGCCAATACTGGGCCAATATAACATAAAAATATTGGCCCAATATTGATTTTTCATTGGCCCAATATTGGCTTACAATATTGGCATAATATTATTTGGCCATTGGCCCAAGCTTGGCCCAATATTGGCACTCGCCAATGTGGACCAAGCTTGGGCCAATATTGGTCGATCTTGGAGAAATGTTAGGTAGGAAGAATTCTATCTCCAAAGAGGAGTGAGCGGACCCCGGGCCAACCCGTGGCCAGGACCAATTTGGCCAAAGGCAAGGGAACAAATCTTTAAGGGACAGGACAAGGCACAAGATCCTAGCCGAAAGGCCGGGAAGTGATAACTCTTAACAGCGGCCGCCTTTTTTAGACCACTTCATAATTTGAATATCAAATCAATGGTGTCATTTCCCGCCCCTGGTATATTGCGCCCATTATTGGACCAATATTGGTTGCCAACATGATGCCAATTGAAGAGCGCCAATGTAAAACCAATATTGGTCCAATATTGGTGACCAATAGAGTGCCAACCGTGCCAATGCCACTCACTTGGTCACCAATATTGGTCCAATATTGGTTGCCAACATGATGCCAATTGAAGAGCGCCAATGTAAAACCAATATTGGTCCAATATTGGTGACCAATAGAGTGCCAACCGTGCCAATGCCATTGGCACTCACCTGGTCACCAATATTGGTCCAATATTGGTCCAACAAGCTAAAACTATAAATTGGATATCCTACAATCTTAAACTAGTAGTTATTGCGATTTATTCCGTTGAGCGCCCTCAAACGGAATAAATCGCAATAACTACTAGTTTAAGATTGTAGGATATCCAATTTAGGATGCGTGTTTTTTTTCAGCAAGCTAGATGGTTCGCCGCCAAAAATATGCGATCTCTACCACCATCGCGTCAGTAGGGAGGTCACGCTGCATGTCATATTTTGTTATACGCAAGAAAACGATGGAGTATCAGTGACTGCAATATTTGCTAGATATAGCTTCGGAAAAATGGTCTATTTGGGCATCTCAAAAACTGAGAAACGTGCTAAAAATCAGGTAGAATTTTAGAGGAGGGTCAATAACATCTGCAGATCGGTAAAATGTATAGTATTAAACACGTTTTGTTACCAAATTTATGTCGTAAAATGTTGGAAAATTCACATTTTGAAAATCTGTGGTCTTCGAAATTACAGGAATCCTAACTCATTCTAAACCTCACCAAATCATGAAATGAACCCTCGTCTAAAATAAATTCCGTGTACGTATTGCTCTATCTGCTTGGAGATAGCGAAGACCACGGAAACTTCATAGCTTCATACCACGGAATGAAATCCGCCATTAGGCGCCATAGACATTACATGGCGAACATCGTACAGATTTGCACTGCAGTCCTCTGTGTAGGGAGTTTTGACAATAGCAGGTCGTTCGACTATTGTGTTTGTGCATATTTGTGACTACTGACCCTGTTTAACAATCTTCATAGCTTTCATATAGGGCTTGGGTGACCTAACTATTGACTTTCGTATGAGGTAAAAAGGCCCCTGATCCATACCGCACGGAAGACGGTATTACAACCACGTAGCGCGCGACTGAGACACAACAGTGTGAGAATACAGTATTCTTACTCTAAACACTTATAACAAATCAAAAAAGTACCGTGAGATAAGTGTTGTAATCAGATTTTTAAAGGAAGGTTTGTCAAGCCTATGTAATTTAAAAATGTGCTGATCACGATCAAATCACTCTAATTAACTCCACTTACTTTGTTGGCCAAAATAAGATAGCTTTGACAAACGCTCTTTAGGCTCGGTTGACTACGTCATCGAAAACCGACGGCTCATGCGTTTGGAGAGGGACTTAGGATTAGCATTTATTAGTAAAACAACATCCTAGACTTGTAGTATTTTCCTCAGTTCATTTGGGTGGCTTGAAGGGAGGAAGGGTTCTCAGATGGTGGAGGTGAATGCCCTCAACCCCCACCCCCCCCCCCCCCCCCCCCCCACCCCCATGCCTTCCCAGTGGTTACAACGGTGATGGTTTAATAAGTGCTATTTTTGTTACTTACTGGATGTAGTCTTTATGCAGAAACAAGCCTCGAAGATGTTATTAATATCATTAGGAGGGTTTTTGAAATTAATTTCCACATTGGTTTCAGCATTAGCATTAGCATTAATCTGAAAATTTCTCGTTTCACTTATTTTCGAGACGATCGTATTAGCACACTTAGCTGCTGCTGCTGCATCCGTGTTACTTGCACAATTCGTCAGGCATGTTGATGTGGAAGCGTGGTTTGCAAGCTTAGTTGGACACTTGAGATCTGGAACAGATGGTATTATTGGAAAGAAAGAAATGAATAGATATGAAATATAAGTAAACCGAACAAGACTTTGTAAAATAGCGGCTTTTCATTCCCATTTACGAATACGAATTCACCATACCCGCAATGGTTACCCCCCCCCCCCCCATGAATCTAGTTTACTTTTAAAACTGAAAAGTGAACACCCAAAAAAGCCCCCCCCCCCCCCCCCCCCTCCTCCTCCTCCTCCTCCTCTGGTTACGCCACACTGGGTATCATTCATAAAAACAGGGTTCTAAATTCAAGTAAAATTGCTTCATAATTCCAATTAAAGATTCAACAATCACTTCAATTCTGCCCATGAAGCTGATCTGCCCATACAAAATTAAAGTTGAGATGAATTACTGACGTAGTTCCATTGATACAAGCAAATAATTCACTTGTTTTTTTACAGTGATAAACTACATTTTTAATGGACTGTAAGAGGTCAAGCACCTGTATTGGTCAATATTGGGTCGTGTTCCATATTAGAAGTCCAAAAATATGCTAATGAAGATATAATGAATAACGTATTAGTTAATCATGTACTAATTTGAATTTGTGTGCTTAATCCGACTATTGACCTATCAAGTCGCATTTGCGGTCTAGGCAGTGAAAATGGATTTTTGTCTGAATTAAAGATGACACATAATTATATATATATACTGGCAAAATGTAAACAAAACTCAACTATCTTAACCAGGCCGAATAATTTTAGAACTTGTGCGTGCTTGTGGCTGCATGGACCGGACGATACAGTACCAACTAGATCTTGCTTTGGTCTAAGACCAAGCCACCTTCATTTTTTATGAGAAAATGATCCCTAGTGCCCGCTTCTTGACTTTTTACCCTGTTATGATGATTGCCTTTTTTCTTCAATTTTACCTCTGTATAATGTCAATGACCCCTAGTTACCCCGTGTGACACGTCACTTTTAATGCAGGAGCAACCTATATGAACATTGAATACATGTTGTATTGTGCAGCGCCCTGGTGGCAGCTCCACACAGCTCTGCTTTTACAAACAAGTTATGACTGCTTTAAGTTAGATTTTGCATCTAAATTATATAAAGGATGATAGAGTAACATCCATGGATCATCATGAGCACAATTGTATTTGCTGTCTTCATCGGGATATTATACATTTTGCAGATTTATTTTCAAATTTTGACATCTCAGATTTTTCAAGTGAAATTGAACTGTGCACACCCATTCAAGTACACAGTGTACATCACTGCCTACATGCTGAGTCAAGGACAACATACTACCAGCATGATATTCAAATTTTTCTCATCCTTGGACTACACAGCACTACTGGTACACACTGCACTGCTATGACTGTGACTGAATATAATACACCCAAGTATAATAGATTAGCAAGAATATATGTGATGGGAACCAAACTTTTTGTGATTTGTCACAGGATATATGCTTAACCATCCAATCATATGGACTGAACAGCAAATATTGCACTCAGCATCAGTTACCTGCTACTAATATTGGTAAAAGGCGCTTCAGACGAGGCTGCCGGGCTGGTAGAAACAAGAGCCCCAATCCTAAAATTAAAACTCCCAAACTAAAGCTGAAAGACAATATCAATTTTAGTGTGTTAAACTGCCGCTCAGTGAGAAACAAAACCACAGCATTTGTTGACTTATTGATTGAATACAAGCTTGATCTTGTAGCTCTAACTGAATCTTGGATCAAACCTGATGATACAACTGTTATAGGAAATATTACTCCTCCTGGTTTTTCCTTTTTGCATGCACCTAGACCTGGTTCTAAACGCGGCGGAGGCGTAGCCCTTGTTTATAAATCTGGGCTAAATGTAAATATCTGTAAACACTGGATTAAATGCTGCATCATTTGAATCGCTCGCAGTGAACATTGTCAGTGGATCCACATCACTTTGCCTTGAGATTATTTATCGGCCGCAAACAAAATCAACAGGATGTCCTTTCAGTGTATTTCTGGATGAGTTCTCGAGTTTACTCAATCATCATCTACTGACTTCTGCTCCTCTACTAATAACAGGTGATTTCAATGTTCATGTTGACATTCCCACAGACTATGAAACAATAGCTTTCAATAAAGTACTATCTGCTAGTGGAATCCAACAGCATGTGACTGTCCCAACTCACATTGATGGTCACATTTATTTCTCTCTCGGTCTAGTGATCCGCAAATATTCTCCAACCTTAATGTTATTGACGGACTTCCTGATCACCATATAATTACATGTAAACTGAATCTGAAAAAGCCACCTGCTGCCACTAAGTCAATTACCACGAGGAATTTAAGCGCCATCGATGTTGAAACATTCTGCAGTGATATTACAAAATCTGACCTACTTGATTCAATATCAAATCACCATGTAAATCATCAGGCACGCGAATATACAGATAAACTAAGCAGCATTCTTGATTCACATGCCCCATCAAAAACGCGTATCATAAATCTTCGGGCTGACACGTCATGGTATAATGTGGACATTCGTGATAGTAAGCGAAAACGTTGTCAGTTGGAGAAGAAATGGCGGAAGCCCCAGCTAGAAATCGACAGACAACTTTACTGTCAACAGAAGCAGAAAGTAATCGCACTCATAAAACAAGCAAAGCGTAATCATTATAGCGATCTTTTCACTGCACACGCTAAGAACCAGAAACAACTTTTTCGACTTGCTGATAAGCTATTGCATCGCAACCAAGTATCTCCTCTACCAGAATCTACATCCGATAAAAGTCTGGCAAATCGCTTCTCAACTTTCTTCACTGAGAAAATTAGAAAGATACGCGATGGTTTCAGTCTTGTTGATGATTGGTCTTGTAAAGAGGAGGAGACGTGGACACCGCTACAGCAGCTAACTACCTTAGCTGTGGCAACTGAATCAACTGAGATCAGCAAGATCCTGTCTGATTCACCTACAAAATCATGTGAACTGGATCCCATCCCCACATCTTTGCTTAAGAAATGTGCAGATGTAATAGTGCCTGTGAAAACAAAAATTGTTAACAAATCGCTTCACTCGGGTATTTTCCCAGATATTCTGAAGAATGCACATATTCGCCCACTCCTGAAAAACAGAACCTGGATCCAAATATATTAAAGAATTATCGTCCAGTATCCAACCTGTCTTTCTTGGGGGAAACTCTTGAACGAGTTGTTTTAGCGCGATTACTGCCTTTTATTCAACGATACAACCTACATGAAATCAACCAGTCTGCATACCGTGCATTCCACGAAAAGGCTTACCTGTAGTTGAAGAAAAAGACAATTTGGATTACGATCCTTCTGCAAAGGTTCTTTCCATGGGACAAGTATTACTCTTGTTCAACACCCATCCGCTGATAATCCCGGAATTATCAGGAACTCGGCTACATTCGAACTTGAGCTTGATACTTCCATGGTAAGCCCCACACTACCGGAATCGAATACTATACCCCCTGAAGCGATGCAAGCATCGATAACCCACCAGAAGTTGCCATCACGGATTTCAAGAGGCAGATGGATTCAGCAAAAGTGAGAAAAGACGATGCATCTGAATTGAAGCTCAGAACTCAAGTATGTCGTTACAGATTATTTTGACGTCACATGCGAGTCCTACACACATGAGCAATGTCTCTAACAGTAAATGTACGGCATGATTGCATAATTTGAATGTGAATAGTCTTGAAATATACATTAATTTACTCGAGATAGAAATCGAGATACGACAAGTTTAAGATGTAATTCTGCTATTATGTGTATTGTTTTTGACCATGGACATTTGATAATTTCTTAATTTTAAAACTGTCTACTAGTTTCAAAATTGTTTGTGCATTCAGGAAATTACTTTGTAGATCACATAGAGTAAAATCATTAAAAAGTTATTTTTTCCCCCAAAATGCAGATTTTAGCCGAATTATGGGTCCATTTTTTTGCGTCTTGAGAAATGTTTGTATCTTATATCCATACCAATATGTGTGCCAAAGATGGCCGTTTTGTGAAGTTTGTAACGATAAAATCCTTTACAAACCCCGCTAATATGAATGCAGTGATTTTAATATAATCAATTAAACGTTCTTTATGTGATTATTTAGCACATATTTTCATGACACGTATAGCAGGTGTTTTATTTGATTTCAGACACTGGTCGAGAAGTCGTTTGATGTTTAAATTATACTGTTTGTCCGGATATTCGGTTTTTAACGCATAGCGTTAAGGTAGCTATTTTGTGTGTGCGGATTTATCATGTTTTTCATAAGTTGCAGTGTGAGGTTTTTTCAGTATTATTAGAAATGAGATTTAGATTTTCTGACTAGTGTATAGCATGCAGTACATAGTTTAGAGTTGCATGTAGCCTGAGTTGCAGAACACTATATTTTGGTACGTCTGAATTATGATTTAGATATAGATTTCAATGCTGCTGCTTAACATAGCAATAGGCCTTTAGTCTTTGGATACGATATGCTTTCGTTTGTTTCATATTATACATTGATTAGATTTAGACGTTTACGGGTTGTTGTACCGTACTGAGCGCGCAGTAGAGGACGCAACAGTACAGATGTATGAATGCAGTGATTTTAATATTATTAAACGTTCTCTATGCGATTATTTTGCACACATTTTCATGGCACGAATGTATAGCTGGATTTTTATTCCAGACACTGGCCTAGAAGTCACTTGACGTTCTAATTAAACTGCTGTCTGCGATATTCTCTTAAACGTATAGCGTTGATAGCTCTTTGTATGTGTGCGGATTTAACATGTTTTCACAAGTTGCAGCGGAGATTTTGTCGGTAGTATTTGAAATGAAGATTTGTTTTTCAGACTGATAATAGCAGTAGGCCTACATACAGGGTGTCCCAGAAAACTTGCAACTTATTTTGGCAGGGCTCTAGTTTCTCTTTTAAACATCAGATTGCAGCGATATTTGCACTTTTTGAAGTCTGTGGAATGTTCTCCGCTTACCTTTGAAAAAATAATTACGATTGCTTATTTGGTTTTCAAATGAGACGCGATCAAAGGCAGGTATGCCTGGAACACGTTCAACCGATTTGGATAAAACCGATGTTACCGCTACGGAGCCCGGTGAATCCCCGGGGTGAATCACTTTGGAGCGCACTCTCTTTCATCATTTGGTTTGTTAATTAAAATTACATTCTCCTAAAATTTAACAATCAACGTTTATTAAAATTAATGAAATAAAAAGACTGGTTGTAGAAATCGTAACATTGGATCAGGACTTGATATCTGTGCTGATATAATCGGTTCATTTTTCAGAGCGTGGCAAACCTCAGTTTTCTTCGAAATGGTTCTCACTAGCTGTTCGACGGCGACCTGAACTATCCATCAGTCTATAGTTGCTATAAAGTCCAAATGTTAATATTTGTTAACATTTCCTCTAAATAATTGAACGGTATGAGATTTTTCTCCTCGGGTATTTTATTTGGAAAGCTTTCTGAACTTGGTTCGAGCTTTCAGACGCACAGTATGTCACAACTCTTTCATCAGCGAGAAGAAAACTGCCATCGTTTTAACATTTTTATTTAGGCAATACACATGTATGTTTATTTTTATTTCTTCATAGCAATAACGTTTTATAACATTAATCATTAGCATGTGAAAACAATGTACGTTCCCTAAGACTTCACGCACAATATTTAGGACATTATTGGATTTGTCATCGATTATCGCCAAATCGGTTGAACGTGTTCCACACATACCTTCCTTTGACCACATCTTATTTGAAAACAAAACTAGCAATCGTAATTATTTTTTCACAGATAAACAGAAAACATTCTACAGATTTCAAAAAGTGCAAACATCGCTGCATTCCGATGTTCAAAGGAGAAACTAGAGCCCCGCCAAAATAAGTTGCAGGTTTTCTGGGACACCCTGTAGTTCATTCATGTAACCTTAGTTGCGGAACACTAAGTGTTGGCGTGTCTTTAAAGACTCGGCCCGCGTGTGTTATAGATTATACTTAGCAGAGCGTTCAATAGGCCTATTTAATTTTTTGATTGAGTTTTCATAGAGGTTAATCGTGATATTTTAATAATTATGATATGATACGTATACCGGGCCCCTTTTGCCCGTTCTTTAATGTTGACTAGGAGGTGCTCGTCGAAAAGATCGGTGCACCCCCGGTAAGGTCATGTGTGTGTTTGTATTGTATATGTTCAGTGTTAGCGCATAAGGCCAGGATTAAATGAAACATTATTTATTTTCGGCTGAGCGTTTGCGCGAAAGAGAAAATAAGATAATTTTCAGTCCCAGCAACAGGGCGGCATGTCACTCACTGTTAATGCTGCAGGACAAATGTCCTTGTCTCAATCTAAGCCACCCCGTCGTATCACCACAATACACGCATGGAACAATGTGTTTTGGTCTTTACAGTCATTTACCTTAGGTCTCATCCGCATAGGGCTCAGGAACTGTTAAAATATGCTCACTTAGTAAGAACTTAGTACAGCGTGTATCAAAAAAAACGCAACACTTTTTGTCGAGAGCTGAACGGTCACAGTAAAAAACAAATCACTCTAAAACTTATATATTCTGTTAGGTCTACTTATTGGCTATCACATAGTCAAATTACAACGATATCAAATATTTATTCGCTGAGATATTAAAGGTATAAGTAAAGAAGTGCAAAACACGTTTTACATCGTTCGTTCTAAAAACTTGGATTTTCCTGTCCGATTAGTGTTATGGGTTTCAGTTTAATAACTATGTAACCTTAATGTCTGGAATGGTTTAACTTAATTTCCTTTGTTTCAGTAAGGTGGTACATAAAATCATTGAATCGTGTAATCTGATAATCATTCGATCATTTGAATACGTCAATCACCCTTTCTAAGTTCTGAACCACCGATTGCTATGATCGCCACAATCTATGGTACGTTCTTTCATAAATTAAAGTTCATAATCGATGTATCTTGAAACAAGGACAGCATTTTGAGGGTCGAGGAGCACCATAATGACCCATTCCCATTCACAACAGACTAACAATGACTGATTCATACAAGACAATTACTACCTTCACTGGACTATTCCATTTGTTTATCTTTTGAATAATGTGCAACTGTTTTATTTATGACATTAACGAGAGAAAAAGAGAGAGGATTTGCAAACAGACTTTGTAATATGGATTTTCAAGTTGTGTCATTAACTATCAACTAATTTATTGCCAGATTTAATTAATATTGATATGATACTGTAATAGCCAGAAAATTGATACCTTTAACATGACATTCTCTTCTCAGAATGATGAGTTTGATTCCAATTATTTAAGTACAATGAGTTATTAAAGTGTCTTGCTAATATTCACCTGGCAAGAAAATCAGGCATACAGGATAAACGATGTAAAACGTGTTTTGCACTTGTCTACGTGTATCGTTGATATCTCAGATAATCAATAATTGATATCGCTGTAATTTGACTATGTGATAGCCAATAAGTACACCTAACAGAATATATAAATTTCAGAGTGATTTGTGATTTGCCGTAATCGGAGAGCTCGCGACAAAAAGTGTTGCGTTTTTTTTGATACATCCTGTACAGGAAACCCATACGTTGATGGGTTTTTGGGTTTTTTTCCCCTACCAACAGGAAACCCATACGTTGGTGGGTTTTTTGGTTTTTCTTCCCCTACCAACGTATGGGGAAATTGTATTGCTAAAACATGTCAATTTGATTTGCTGTACAAAGTGAATGGCGAGGAACTCGAATGATTGGGTTGGGGAATTACAGCAAAACTGCATTCCCGTTGATTTTCATACTAGCTACGCACCTTCATAAAGTCCTCATCTTTCTTTCCAGCCACTTTTTAAAACATGAAAATGCTAAACTATTCCATTATTTAATCTTAATTCTCCGCCGTGTAAACGCAATGGCAGAATTTTTTTTAGTCATTTCGCGAGTATCGCGGTCCAGATTTAGTCTCATACCCCATCGCAAAATAACAAACATCTATATACGCTATGCACACCATTACGAACTAACGAAAATATTAATACGAGACTATTCATTAATAAAACATGGCGCCTATTTCGATAAACATCGCTAGTGCCGTAAAGTGAATGGGCTTAAAATGTCACCTTAAATTTCAAGGGAATAGTGCATTTGTACAAAATGTTAAACGAATGGCAAGATAGATGAGAAAGAGTAGATAAGAACAAGCACAAAGAAGTGTGCTTTTGAGCTTTGGTAAGCGATACAGAAATTACCACAAAAATCATATTTAGAAGGAGTCATACTTAGGATGGGGACAGATAGTGAAACATGCAATATGCCCTATGATGAATAATACCAACTGATGACAAATATCACTAAGTATGATTTGTTGTACTAGTAAGAACTGCCGCAGCCCGTTATGGTGGATGGGGCTGGAGGGATTACGGTACACAGTTCCGTCTAAGACAACAATCTCATCCCGAAAATTCATGGGCTGTGATTGATGGCGAGTTGTGGACGCTTTATGTTGCTGTTCCATCTCCATCTATTAATTTATCGTCCATCGGAGAGCAAATTAAGTCTTTTCGTGGCCAGATGTCAAAAGATCTAAAACAAGCCTCCAAAGGGCAATCAAACAGTGGAATTTGCTTCCACTTCAACAATACGGGATCCTGCCCCCGTACAATGTGTTTTCAAACACTTGTGCTCAACCTGTAGTAAAGAAGGTCACGGCTCCAACACGTGCAGTAGCGGGTAATGGTTGGGAATTCACTCCCAAAACCGCAACAATTCTATCAATTTGCAAAACATTAGGAAGTTACAATTGCATTTGTTGTCCTGTACCCTCTAAAGCCATTAACACATGTATCAGCCCTTTCTTATATTCATAGGCTAATCCATCCTATAACTTGGTTATCCATGTCGGTGGTAACTCCCTAACTAGGTAGATTGGGTAGGTTGAGTAGATTAAGGTGTTCCAATCATTTGCTATTGATTGAATCGGGTCGTATAAATAACATTGAATTTCGTAATCGTGTTTGCCCTTTGTGTAATTCAGGTGAGATATCGATGACGAATAGGGTAGGTGTGGGTAATACGGGACCTTTAAGACGTTTGCATAATTAAAATACAAAATAACTGACTCAAATTTAAGCAAAGTTTGTTATTTGTAATCTACATTTTATAAACCTGTATTGTAATAAATAAAAAAACACAGAGTCATTCTATGTTTGGTGTGGCTGTTATTATCAAATACTGACGTCATCATAAATGTCCCATCTTACCTACACGTGAAGGTAATGTGGGACATTGTTTTTGAGGACATTGTTTTGGTAGTGAAAAGTTATTTGACATATTTATTAAAAGAGTAACTGTTAAAAAACCATAAATAATGGTGCAGTAATCCATTTAAGAGATAATAATGCATGAACTGTCCTAATTTTGAATCAGTTTAAAATATCTTTAAAAACAACCCATGTCAACCCAAAACACTGGCTGTCCCATATTACCTTCTCCCATTGTGAACCCACTAGCTCCCATTCAATGCATTGTAACACCAATGTAGACTGTACTAGCGAAGCACACACACAATACATGTTGGACCAACACCTGAAACATGCTTAATAATGCAAGAATTCAGGTCACGCCCCCTTTCCTTTTCTTTATAATCTTATTCTATGAAAACACTAATTTTTATATTAGATCAAAAATATGGGTGCATTTTTCCTTACCTTGACAGGTTGTGGTGATTTTCTGGCTGGTAATTCTTCCGGTAGCTTCGATAATAGTCATGAAATTTACTAAGGGTTTGATCTATCTATAGAGGGCGCTATTTAAAGTGCTAGTAATGCCAGACGGCTGTAGATGAGATTTCAGTGATGCGGTCCCGTATTACCTTACGGTCCGTATTACCCACACTTACCCTACCACTTTGTCATAATTTGTCCTTTTTATGTTGATCTACGAATAAATCTATCAACCCGTTACTCTGTTAATCATAATCGCAATAAATTCAATTCATTTATGCGTTCAAACTATCCACGCACAATCAAATCACTTGCTTTTTTGCATGCCTTTTCCCAGAGAGACAGATTCATGAATGGGTGATAAATCGTTGTTATAAAGGGTTCAACAAAAGAAAGTATACCACTTTGTTTAAGTCATTTTGAGAAACATTCATTTTTTTGTTGACCAAACAGGCTAGATAGGAATTTAGATGAATCTTTTAGGCATAATTTGATACCAAATTTGCCCCCTAACAACAAAGATAAACCATGATTAGCCCCATTTAAAGAAAAATATCCCATTTTCAAAAGTCGCATTTCCAATACACAGCACGAGACGAAAGGACCAATTGGGTTCTCTCTGTGTGTGTGTATCAGCCAGGATTCACTGGGGCTATCGATCGCACAGCGCATGCGTTGGGGTGAACGACATTGTGTGTTTAGGGGGAGTCAGATTTGGCCTATGTTAGAAAACGATTTTACGCAATTTTCCCGAATAACAACCGATAAGTGTTGTATACCATATTGTAGCCCTGGATGTCTAGTTTTGACAAACGCTTTCGGTTCCGCTCTGGTTGCCATGGTAACCGAGCAAGGGCTCTGATTGGCTAAACACGGGAACAGTCATAACTCAAAAACCAAATAACCCACTGGGATCATATTGGGGGATAGATGCATTAGAACAATACGCACAAAATCATGTCTCCGGATTTTTTGATTGGTTGCCATGGTAACCAGGCCGCAGCCAATCAGGGTATTTTACACCGTAGTTTAAAAACGAAATGGAAATTTAAAAAAGTACAATCAGTCATATCTCGAAAACTACATACCCGATTGCTATCAAACAAAAACCATCTGAAAAAAGAAATTCCACATATTCCGATCGCTGCATTATCTCACTTTTGCCAGTGTGTACAATTTGACACATTTTCCTGACTCAACCCCATTACGTTCCATCGTCCAGTATAGTTTTCGCCAAGTTTCAGATATTGTTTGACCATGGTCTGACAGTGGCTGACATATTAAATTGGCTATCATACTAGTATTTGTGTGTGAACATGGTGTGAACATGGTGTGAATGGGGGTGATTCACCCTGGACCAATTGTCTAGACGACCCGAAAAGGCACTCCTGTAACCACGCTGCAACACTCCTGCTATTGGCACAGTGTGTCGGTCTTTACAGTCTTTAGCCCCATTGGGCTACATTTTAAACTAAAATCTGCTATTTTAATGTGTGTGTATATTTGACAAAATCTGACATTACACTAGTTTTTAAACAAATTCAAGTTCAAATATTGAGTTTCTTAACGCAAGAACATTGAAAAGTCGCGTGTTGGGCTAAAAAAATACACCCAAGAATTTTTCAGCTCAACACATTGACCGCACGCTGGGAACACCCTGGGGCAGGATATCTACAATCTAGCCACATAAATTGACACACGCGGTGACTTTCAGCCACATTGGGCTAAGTTTTAAAACTAAAATCTGATCCAGGGATAATATATATTGTGACTTTTTTCGAATTTTGAACTTATGACTTCAACCAAATTTGAAATAGTAGTAATTCCAATGACAAATTGAAGTTAAAGTGTGAATTTCTTAACACAACAACTTTCAAAAGTAATACTTTGGGCTTCTTTCCACCCAGAAAATTATCTAATTTAATTGAATCTAAATAAACTTGCATATGAGTACACTTTGAACATTTTCTGTCAGAATACTTTTAGCTAATTTCGTTATTATCCTATGGAATTCACTCGTTCGACCAGCAAACAATATGAACATTATTCATTTTTTGAACATTAACACAAGAAAAAAGCAACAACTGTAATAATTACGTTTCTTAAGTCCCCACTATAATACCATGCTAGTACCAAGTTCTTGCACTATGGACAAAACTAGGATACCACCCCTGGCGCGGCGAGGCCTTGAGCAGTGCTTGGCCGTTGATCCTAGTAGCCTGCCTAGAAAATACACAGGCGTGGTGCAATTAGTCAAGTAAATCAGCCAAAGGAAGTAATGATATATTACCCCGGATACCAGGGCATATCCGTGGTCAAAAAAATCTCAGAATATAAAGGGAACGGAACCGTAATGCCCCCCCCCCCCCCCCCCCCCCCCCTTAACAGTTGGTCCTTTTTTCTCGTGCTGTGTATTGGAAATGAGACTTTTGAAAATGGGATTTTTCTTTCTTTAAATGGTGTTAATCATGGTTTATCTTTGTTGTTAGGGGGCAAATTTGGTATCAAATTATGCCTAATTGATTCATCTAAATGTCTATCTAGCCTGTTTGGTCAATAACAAAATGAATGTTACTAAAAATGACATAAACAAAGTGGTATACTTTCTTTTGTTGAACCCTTTACCATGGTTATACTAATATTGTTTCCTTTGACGACCTCTTTTCCTGCTGCCTTCCACTTTCCCTTCTATGATGTGGAGTGCCAGTAAGCTACCACTGCCTCTAATGATGTGCCCGAAGTAGGCCAGCTTTCTTTTGATAAGCTCTCCTAGCAGTTGTCTCTTTACACCAAGTTCTTTCAGGATACTTATGTTGGTTCTTTTCTCCTTCCAGTTAACTCTTAACATTCTTCTCCAGATCCACATTTCAGCAGCCATTATGCGATTTTCATCTGCTTTGATTAGAGTCCATCCCTCCAGACCGTAAAGGAGCACGCTCCATACCAATGCTTTTACAATCTTTGTTTTAAGGTTTGTTGTGAGGTTGCGGTCATTCCATGGGTCCTGGAGTTCTATCATCCTTCCCTTGGCCATTCCGATTCTAGCTCTTATATCAGCTGTGCAACTGGCATAATGTGGTTTTCACAGAGCCTAGGTATTTGAAGCGACTGACTTGTTCAACATCCTCACCATCGATTGAGATATTATGCACAGGCTGTTCTTCTCCAGTTGTTAGAAGTTTTGTCTTTTTGACATTGAGCTTGAGATTTAGCTTCCTGTCTGCATCATTTACGGCTGATGTTAGCCTCTCGATGTCTTCTTCAGAGGTTTCAAAAAGTGCAGTGTCATCGGCATATCTGAGATTTGAAATTGGTGTACCGCCTACTTTTATCCCATACTGGTTTACATCAGCGTCTCGCATGACTTTTTCTGTGTAGGAGACGAACATGTGTGGTGAAGCAATGTATCCCTGCCTCACATCTTTACCTAGGTTGAATTCATCTGTGTTTTCACCATTCCATCTGATCTTTGCCTTCTGATTCACATAGAGGGATTGAAGCAGTGCTACAAGATGTGCTGGAAATCCCATCTCTATCATTGCAGAGAAAAGCTTGATGTGGCTCACAGAGTCATATGCTTTAGAATAATCTATGAACATGATGAAAGCTTTCTGACCTATTGCAATGTTTTTCTCCATCAAGATCTGCAGACAAACCAGCATATCGACAGTACCCCCTGCCTTTCCTGTAGGCTGCTTGCTCTTCTGGAAGTTCTTGATCTAGTTTGGCTTTTAGGCGTAAGATAATGATCATCAGTAGCACCTTACTTGTATGGCTGAGGAGGGCAATTGTCCTGTAGTTGGAGCACTGTTTGCGGTCGCCTGATTTGAACAGCATGACAAATTCTTGCACTTTCCAGTCATTTGGCCAGTCGCATTTGATCCAGATGCATGTACATAACTGATGTAGTGCTTTAATTCCCTGCTGGCCTGTTGATTTTATGAGCTCAGCAGGAATCCCATCAAGGCCTGGTGATTTCCCATCCTTGAGTTTCTTGACAGCATACATCACTTCATCCATTAGCGGTGGAGGTTCCATGTCATCGTCAAATGCTCTGTTCATTTTTGTCAGTGGTGTTTCTCCATCTGGACTTTCAAAGAGTGAGGCACCGTACTCTCTCCATCTGTTCATGATATTTGATGGTTCACTTATCACTGCTCAATCTGTGTTTTTTACACATGCTTGGTTTGATGGAGTGGATTTATTTCGGAGTGATCTGATCTGATTGAACATTGCTTTGGATTTTCCAGTTGCATCAAAGTCCTTTATTTGTAGACATTGTTCTTCAAGCCATACTGCCTTATCCCTTCTGATTTGTCTTTGAATTTCAGCACGCACTTCTTTATATCGCTCTACTTTGGCTGGTGAGATTTGTTTGCGTAGTTGACTTTTTTCCTCGGCTAGTTTCAACACTTCTTTGCTGATCCATGGTTTCTTTGGGGATCTTTTGACTCTTCCAAGTGTCTCCTCAGCTGTTTCAGATAAGATGGTTTTGTAAGTCATCCATAGTGATTCTGGAGATATGTTAGATGGGTCTTGAAGGAGAGCTTCTGCTTCAAATCGCTTTTCTGTCTCAGATTCAAACTTGGCTTTCGTAGTTGGGTCGTTAAGCATTTTCACATCCAGTTTGCCTTGTTTTCTCTTGTGTTTGTTACAGACTGGTTTTGCTCTCATCTTTCCTGCCAGTAGTAAGTGATCTGTGTCACAATCAGCACCAGGGTAGGATTGTACATCTGTTATACTTTGTTTATGTTTATAAGGATGTAGTCAATCTGGTTTCTGTAGCAATCACCAGGTGATGGCCAGGTGTATAAATTCCTCTTCCGGTGTTTGAAGCATGTATACATTACAGCCAGGTTGTTAGCACAGCAAAAATCAGCAAGCCTGTCTCCTCTTTCATACCTTTCACCCAGACCAAATTTTCCAATTCCACATCTTTTGTCTTCTCCTTCTCCGATCTTTGCGTTCATGTCTCCCATAATTACACACATCCCCTTTCTTTATGGTCTCCACTGCATTTTGGAGCTGCTCGTAAAATTCCTCTATTATGGCATCATCTTGTGTTGAAGTAGGAGCATACACCTGGAGGATGGTGATTGGTTTAGGTTTAGCATGGAGTCTTACAGCAAGGATCCGGTCAGAGATGGGGTTGTAGCTTGCTAGTGTTTTACGTGCTATTCCCTTTAGGACAACAACTACCCCACTCTCTCTTCTTCCTTTGGTTTTTCCGGAGTGCAGAATTGTGGTGTACTCGTCTGGTTGGAAAATCCTTCACCTCTCCATCTTGTTTCACAGAGACCAAGGACATCTAGATGTTGGCGATGTGCTTCTTCCAATAGAAGTTCTAGCTTTCCCTTCTTGTTCATAGTCCTTACATTCCACGTTCCGATATGGAAACATCTCTTCTTCTTACTCATCAGGTTGACCTGAGACTGTTCAGTAGTGCTGCCGTCAAGCTGTACCCCCTCTGCGTGTAGTCCCAAGTTTCGGGTACCGCCGTCATCATTGACACACTTCACAGACTCTGCATCCTCTTCCTCAGTAACATCTCGGATGGGTACCCTAAGGGGCCCAGCACCCATCTGCTCACGTATTCTTTCTGACCTGCGACTCATATTGGCATTCTCGGGAAAGAGTTTAAGACAGTGGGTTCCCGTTACCTTCTGTCCCAGTGCTGACCCGCTAACTGGGCTACCTGTGGGTTCTACATAACTGATGTTATTTGTGTATTGATGTCCTCCAGGTTAAGTTGCAATGGCACTGTCAAGTACAACTGATGCTAGATGGCCGGTGGCTTTGTAGCTCTTTCGCCCTTGGATTTATAAAAATCATGGATGCCTAGCCATCCAATAGTTCTTTAACGATAAGTTAAAAGTAATATGCGAGATGATAATGCATCCTACTCAATACTCTATGATTGGGAGAAGGAAGAGGTTAAAGAGATAGTCACAGCACCAGTTGGCACCCACACTAACACCGTGTGGTGTTGCGCCGTCACCATCAAACTGAGGATATGTATCCTGTACCTCAGAAAGATATCAGTTAAGTCTCGATCTTTCCAGGGAGTAGGCGCAAGTTACAGAGCGATACGATTCTTAATATCCTCAAAAGCATAGTTTTAGAGTGAATTTAGAGTCAAATTTGAAAAAATAGATTGTACCGCTCGGTTCAATCTATTTTCAAACCATGATTTTGAAGTAATTAGGGACCATATCGATCTGTAACTTAGAGGTCTTTATGATTTATGATCAAAAATGCAAATCTGCAAGAAAATCTGGTTTCATAGTAGAAATCAATGATAGAGGGCGCTACTTGGAAAAGATCACATAATATGCCTTTAACTAAAGCGCGCGGGAGCTGTGAGACAAAACCATTTTTTTATATATAGCCTAATAATCCATGTAAATCATGAAGGAAATAATGCCTTGGTTTGAGATGAATCGTAATGGAAGATTTCTTTTGGATTATAGTACTTGGATCTCCTACATACACATTAGATTGGTATAGAATATGGATTAAACTGTTTGACAGTACAGTGGCTTATCCAATATTAATTTGAAGATAGGAGTTGCGTGTAAGTATCATAGTACAGTATGTGGTCAAAATGAAGTTCGAAAATGTATCCTGATTTAGAAAGGTTTTTTGATTATCATTGTAATGCATTATTTGTTGAAAGAAACTAACAAGTTGTTATGACCATGTATTACTAGTTCTTTTGTATTTTGAGTACAATTGTATAGTTACATTATACAAAGAGAAAAAATAAGTGATAAAACAACAATTTCAATGAATGGGTTGGAGTTGGAGTAAGTGTTTTGAATCTTTGTTGCCCGACTTCATGATTATTTTTGTTATCTGCAGTTATATAACCTAAACACGCTTTTACATTAAAACCAAGGAATATTCACACGTTACAGCCGGCCAACTGGTTCGTCAATCCACCGTCGCGCGGATCTACATAGCCTGTATTTTATTATTCACGCCGGAACTACTTTATATTATCTTTTCTTACCGTGTTTACAAAGCGTGATAGCATGGTCTTAATCATGTTAATAGGATAACGTCATTTGGGTATGCCGTCATTTGCATAATAGAGAAACTCAATTTATGCGTTCGTGTTAACAAAGGTTGACCGGATTTTCAAATCTTAGTCATGGGTAAGAGTCTTAATAGGAGCACGTCATTTGCATACAATGGGACACAAAGTAACAGCTATCATCATATACATGAACATCAATTTTGCCATCATTTGTAGTGTTCGTGTTTACCTTCCTTGAACGGGAAACGTCATTTGCATAACCGAGCGATCAAACATGGTATGGCCAATAAACAAAAATAATGCGTTTCTCGTAGATCAAGAAATAAATGAAACTATTGGTTTATTCCGAATTCGATGACATACGCACGTGAACCAGACGTAACAAATACGCACGTGTGTGTCGCAGTTAATGAACGATATTGAATTTATCACTACTGCATCAGTCCTAGACTTCTAGCTAAAGTTCACAATGTGTGTAAGATCCAAAGGTCTTAGTATACAGATTCCAGAACTTTGAAATACCAATTCACCGTTTTAATTCAGAATTTCACAGATTATCGACAGACGAATCAAGCTATAGAAACATATGCGAATAATGACAGCGTTACGTAAGTGACCAAGGTACTTCATTTCGACTGTTATCAATACGCGAGGCATAGTGACATTTAATTCGTTGTCAAATTATCATATTAAATTATGAACAATATACTAATCCCCTAAGACCTATGCCATCTACCATATTCAACAAAACATTTGGAACATTTTTTTACTAATAAAATAGTTTTTTTATATAGAAATTTTATTTTTTCGTGACGCATGCGCGTAGCCGTCTGCGATTTACGACCTCTTTACCAATACTCAACCAGAGCTCAATACCCATCTGTAAAAAAAATAGTTCTTCATAAAAATATGAAATATATCAATATATTCACGATGCTTGCGGTTGATATACAAATGAATATTTCATTAAAAGTTATATCCTTACTTTTGAGTACATGTGTAATCTAATTTTCAGCTGATTGCTTAAATGTAAGACTAAAAAGACAGCCAATCACAAACGACCTTGCATTTATGTGTTTCAATGGCCGTAGTATCGTCGCCACTTGTAGAAATTATGTAAACATATATATACTGTAACTTCAATGCACTGGTGGAACGACGAAATAATGACGTCAAAAGAGCAAACGCACTTACACGGACACATAACCCTAACCCCGGTTTAGGATTTTTGACCGGGATCACAATTTTCGAGGAAAAAACACCAACTTAATCTCCGGGAACCTGCCGGGATTCGATCCGGGGACCCTCCGTTCTCAAGCCATGCCCGTACCAGCCACCATGTTTCATGTCATTGATTCTCATATTATCAGCCGTTTATATTGACAGAACACAAAAAAAACTACTCCGCCCATTTCCTTTGTAAGGATTTATGTCAATAAAACCAACGAGCGAAAAGTAAATACACCGAATGACCCAGAGTACGGTGAAGTGGTATAGGAATGGATGGGAGATACAGACAGGCAATTTTTTTCCAATTTTTTTTTCCTACAAGCGAAAATGAAACCCTTCCATATTTGGAGATACAGACAGGCACTATTTTTATTTTTAACGCCTACATTTTGATGACTAGTGAGATTAAAAACTGAGAAAACCACCCAAAATGGCTTTCGGAATGTCGTCTGCAGACGACTGCCGCGTGAAATTGAGTTAAATGTCGGGTTGGGTGGGGGTCTGGTGGTGGGGTGGGTGGGTCGGTGCGTGGGTGGGTGGGTGGGTTGGTGGGTGGGTGGGTGGGTGGGTGGGTGGGGGTTGGGTGGGTGGTGTTGGGGTGGGGTAGGTGTGATATTCAGTTGCAAGCAGAATTTAATAGCGAGTATGCCTACTGGTGTTTCACCATTATTTTTTATTACAAGCTCATCGCAGTTAAGTCGCGGGCGCTGATTGCGTTAAATGTTTCGCGTAATTCAATGCTCTGGTTTTACATTGATTTTGCTGGTCAGCACGGGCATCTAAATTCACTGATAAAGACACGTCATGTGGAATATGGGCCTAGGCCTAATACAAAAGTGTAAGTCTACGCGGAACTTTTTTCTTCTTTTCTTTTTTAAAGTCCGTTCTGAAGAAATCGGTCTGATAACAACAGAACACTTCAAAAAAGAAAGTTGGTTTGGTTAAGAGAGTAGAACAATTTAAAGTGAAATAAATGAAGAAAAAAAAGACATTTTGAATTTTTTTTATTTTCATTTATTTTCGTAGGGGGTGTTCTGTCCGTGTTGTGGTATGACCCACCCTCCCTGCTCTCTTCACCGCCGCCGCCGCCGCGTGTAATTGACATATATAATGTTCAAAATATTTTTAATTCAAGCTCTGCTTACTTCCATACCCCTCCCGTAATTCAAGTTCCGATTACTTTCACCCCTCCCCCCCCCCCCCCTCCCCATTTCCATGCTCTATTCGCTGCCGCCGCCGTGTAATTTAAAAAAAGAAGTTTTTCTCCGAATTTCTCCGAAAATGAAACCATTCCATGCTCCATGCCCGTACCAGCCACCATGTTTCATGTCATTGATTCTCATATTATCGGCCGTTTATATTGACAGAACTAAAAAAAAACTACTCCGCCCATTTCCTTTGTAAGGATTTATGTCAATAAAACCAACGAGCGAAAAGTAAATACACCGAATGACCCAGAGTATGGTGAAGTGGTATAGGAATGGCCCCACCTTCCAACCACTAAGCCACGGCCCTCAGCTACACATTCGTGCAGTATACTGCACTGATTATATAGGCTCGGTTGATTACGTCATCGAAAACCGACAGCGCATGCGTTTGGAGAGGGACTTTGGATTAGCATTTTTTAGCGCTCAGGGGAATTAGGGTTAATAGAACACACAAAAAAACTTCTTCTTTTTTACCATAACCCTAACCCCGGTTTAGAATTTTTGACCGGGATCACAATTTTCAAGGAAAAAACACAAACTAAATCTCCGGGAACCTGCCGAGATTCGATCCGGGGACCCTCCGTTCTCAAGCCCCACCTTCCAACCACTAAGCCACGGCCCTCAGCTACACATTCGTGCAGTATACTGCACTCATTATATAGGCTCGGTTGACTACGTCATCGAAAACCGACGGCGCATGCGTTTGGAGAGGAACTTTGGATTAGCATTTTTTTAGCACTCAGGGGGGTTTAGGGTTAATAGAACACAAAAAAACTTCTTCTTTTTTTACCATAATATAGGCTTCATGCACGAAGGGAGGTTTATAAGCCTGTATCATAGGGTGTCCACGTTTCATTTTCAAACATCTTCGATGAAAAACACAATAAGGTTAACGTACCTGTACCTGTTGACTGCATGAAAACGAAGTTTGCTTTAAGCACCCTTCGATCGTTGGGCCCGACTGATCGATCTGCCAGATTGCTCGATGAGTCAGACTGAAACATTAGGAATAGACTGTTTCCTGTTGATATATTTCACCCGGCAATGCAGGACCACTAAAATTTCCCAGCTGGTCATCAGCATCATCATCCCCGTCGTACACGATTAAGTGATCACGCATTAATTCAGTACTGAAGTCCAGGAATGTCAGCTTCACTACGTGTCCTGTACCAGCGGTTATAGTAGTATTACACTCTAGGTTTTCAGGATAGTTGTTGGGGTAATTCGGTGTCGTTATCTGTCCTTCCTGTACAACCACTGCATGAACACAGAGTGTGAATACGAGCCCTGCAATTAAAATATAGCATATATTAATCAAGTGCTCTTTTTGGATTCAAATTCATCCTTATTCCTCAACAAGGCCTATCCAACCTTACACATGTAACACCAATTGATCCACATCGCGTTATCGACCGGTGAATTATAACTCCTGCCAGTAATCGATAATTTGCCCATAACGTACTCCTTGTTAAAGGGACACTAAGGGCATGTTCACACTATAGCTTTTTCCTCAACCCGGGTCGGACCCGGGTCGAACCCGGATTGATCGATATTTCATTTTCTGTTCACACTAGCGCTATGTATGTGTTGAAGTTGTATCCGCATTGGCAAATGAGTTTATTGAACCCGGAAGTTAAAATTCTTGTATCAATGACCTATGACCTAGCTTGCTTTCTTTGTACTCAGTAGCTAAAGATCGTACGCAGTGGGCAAGGCAACGGCCTGGGTAGTGGTGGGAAGTGGTGTGGGAGACGTACGGTGATAAAGATTGGACTGAGAACTTTAGAATGAAGAGGTCTACATTTGATGATAACTGTACGATAGACTTCTAACTTCCGGCAACCCGGGTCGAAACAGCGATTTCTGTTCACACTGAAGTTGTATCCGCATTGGCAAATGAGTTTATTGAACCCGGAAGTTAAAATTCTTGTATCAATGACCTATGACCTAGCAAGAGTAATCATGTGATTGAGCGTGTCACAACAGCTCTCACACCTCTCCTGTGTTTTTGTCGTTTGTGTTGGACCAACTACGTTTTGTATCATAGTTTGTGATCAAGTGAACATTCTTAACACCAAGCATCTGCAGGACATTTTTCAGCACATTTATGTTTGGATTTCGTGAGTTCTTAACGTTTTTATGGTCTTCACTTTCCCTTATTTGTGAACTGTTGGCTATATATACACAGTGCCCTATACATTGCCTGTACATAGATATTTGCCATACACTCATCATCCTGTGCGACCATGCATGCCATGCATATACAGATAATGAAGTAATCCTCTTCAAGGACATCTTAACAAATCAATCATCATGATTTGTGTACTTATTCAACTGGTCATACTCTATGGATGCTGTATGCCTAACAATAGGCATAGCACACATAACATTCAAATGATTGAGACATGTACAAAATTGGATTCAAATGAAAGATTGCAATGAAAGATTTATTTTCCACAAAAAATGATGACAATCGGTCAATGCATTCTTGTGGTACGGTGTTTTGAGATACTCGGAAAATGGCCGAAAACCTGCCAAAAACAGTAAAAATGCCCACACCTAGTGAAATTGGTCATTTTGACCAGTTTTACTGACTGCAATCAAAAAAGTGACTAAGTCCAGCTAATTAATATGCGTAAATGTTATAAATCCAGATGTGAATGGTGTATTGCAATCAAACTTGGCATTATGGCTAATTGTACGATACCCAATCTTTTAAACTATAATTTAGTTTCATAAGCTCATTAAATATGCAAATTAGCTAATTATCTATTCAAGTCATTGATATGCAAATGAGCAATGTCCGACAATTTTTTTTCCCATCATAAGAGTGATCGGTAATAGATATATAACATGTATACCCAATTTGATTGACAAATATTGATGGATTTAGAAATTAAACAAGCTTTTCCATTTCTTAAATACCCATATTCAAATTCTCAGTCTTTTCCTCACAGGAGGCACTCAAAAGATGCAAAAACTGAGCATATCACTAAATTGATTGAAGTGTTTAGTACAATATCTCAGGTTAGGTTTATTTAAATCGGCCCAATATATTCAAGTTCAGAGCCAGTTTCAAAAATTGGTAAAAACAGTCATAACTAAAAAACCTGATGATAAGTATTTATACCTGGATCAAGGTTATATAGTCCAAGGTCATGACTACCATATATGGCAAGCTCACTGCCCTACAATGAGTGCCTCTCGTGAGGATAATTAATTTTATATAGGGATGTTTTTCAAAGTGGAGCTGCATACATTATATGAAAAGATTGTTTTGCATAAGGGATTACAGACCACTCCTACATGTTACCCATTTTGCATGATTAATTAATCCAAATATTGTATGGCTGTCTTCATAACTTGGATTAGTGCATCCATGCACGCCAATTGAGGCAACAATACAAAACCACATTCCACACCATCCATTCAATAATGCAAAATGAGTAACAGGTAGAAGTGGATGTAGGGCTTTATGCAACACAGCTTTTCATATGTTGTTGTTCACTGGTGTAATGCTCCCAGTGGCAGACTTTGTGTGTGTGCATTGTGCTATGCCTACTAACAATCATCTTGTTGGGATTATCATTATACCCTATACAAACTGTAGCAGTTTGATTTGCAGACATGTGTCTAACCCGGTGGTTAACCAACCAATTACTGAAAAACATCTTGTTGGTAAAAGTATAAACATGTACTCCAATTCATCAATAACTTTCCGTTATCGCCTCCTCGTTGCCGGCGATGTTAACCCAAACCCCGGCCCTGATCATGGTAACGACGAATTATCTCTTACTTCGAACACCGTCCCAATTACCACATTACCTAAGCCCCGTATTACGTACAGTCGGGAGGCCCTCATGTATTTAAAGGGACCACGTCAACGGTTGCCCTCGGAGGTCTGGCAGAACTTAAAATGTAATAAAATAAATGCAAACCGTCCTACTCGTAGGAAGAGGCGTAACTGTGGTAGGCGTAGGAAGAGGCGTAACTGCGGTAGAACTCGAGATAGAGGTAGACCCGATGGTGATAGTACGCAAGTTTTGGAACCGCCTAATCAAGATCCGATCGAAAGCCCGGATATGCCCGCAGATTTGCCGAACGCAAAGACTGGCTCAGATCATTTATCTAACTGTGAAGCTGCAGAGGATGAACGCTTTGAATGTTTCAAATCTAGGGGACTGCATTTTATTCACCTCAATACCCAATCATTAATCCCCAAACTCTCAGAAATGAAAATTATTGCTAATAAAACAAGAGCTTCAATAATTGCTATTTCAGAAACATGGTTGGATGATACAGTGACTGACTCAGAAATTGAAATTGATGGATATAATGTTATTCGCAATGATCGCTCAAGAAAAGGTGGTGGTGTTTGCTTATACATCAAACATAATATAGCTTTTAATGTCAGATTGGACCTTTGTAATGTTCGTATTGAATCAATTTGGGCTGAAATTATGTTGCCTAAAACAAAACCTATTGTTATTGGGGCATGCTACCGCCCGCAAACTGACACCCATTTTTTTGAGGTTTTTGAAGAGACTCTGTCTAAGGTCCAGTCTGACTTTGAACTTATTATTATGGGTGACTTTAATGTTGATTATGCATTAAAGCAGAATTGTCTCTTGTCAAAAATGAAGCTTGTGTTGCAACTGTTTGACTGTAAACAACTCATAGATTCTCCCACAAGAGTGTGCCTAACACGAGCTTCCATTTTAGATCATGTTATCTGCAATAACTCAGAAAAAATCAGTCAATCAGGTACGATCGGTGTTGGCCTCAGCGATCATCAGTTTCTTATTTACTGCACTAGAAAGATCAAGAAGTTAAAATCTTTTAAACATAATGTTGTTAAGATGCGATCGCTGAAAAACTACAGTAAGGATGATCTTCTGGCTGCACTGACCGCGACTGATTGGTCACATGTGTATTGTAGTGATGTCGACTCTGCATTGAATGTATTTAAAAATAATCTGTTGTGCATTCTGGACAAAATTGCCCCTGTGAAAGAGGTTCGCATCAAGAACAAAACTGAACCTTGGATGAATAATGCCATTTTAGATAGCATTCGTACAAGGGACAGGTTACTATACCAATTAAAGACAGGGACAAATTCTGATGTATATACTCAGTTCTGTAAAATCAGGAATCGAATCCAAAGGGATATTAAGAAGGCCAAAGCTTCATATTTTTCTAACAAAATTGAGGAAAACAAAAATAATCCTAAAGGTCTTTGGAAGCAATTCAAATCTCTTGGTTACAGCTCAAAAAGTAAAGATCAGTCGCAAATTGTCTTAAATGTGAATGGTAAGAAGTGCTTTAATCCTAGAATAGTGGCCGACAGATTTAATGACTTTTATACTAATGTTGCTGGCAACTTGGTAAAAAATCTTCCGCCTTCGCAAGGGCTTTTTAATACTGATTCGGATGTTTTTAAGAATTATTATAAGGAAAAGGGGACTGAGTCAAAACGTTTTAACCTCTTGCCCATCACTTCCGAATTTGTTTTCAAAGAACTCTGTGCGTTAAACCCAACTAAAAGTACTGGTCTTGATGGTATTCCGGCTAGATTTCTAAGAGACGGTGCTATAGCTATAAAAGATCACTTGGCTCACATCATTAATTTATCTATTAGTTCTAGTTCCGTTCCACAAGATTTTAAAACTGCTCGTGTGAAGCCACTTTTTAAGAAAAAGGATAGGTCAGAAGTTGGTAATTACAGACCTGTGAGTATACTCAGTGTCGCTTCAAAGATTCTTGAAAGGGCAGTCTATACCCAGCTTGAGAGCTATCTAAGAGAGAATAATATCCTTTATAGCTTTCAATCTGGATTTAGACGATCCTTCTCAACAGACACATGTTTAACTGACTTAACCGACTACATTCATAATCAGACCTCTCGTGGTAATTTCACTGGTATGGTTTTAATTGATCTTCAAAAGGCTTTCGACACTGTTGACCATGTCATTCTGTTAAACAAATTAGAGACCATGGGTGTGTCCTCAGTTGAGTGGTTTAGATCGTATTTGAGCGGTAGGAGGCAAATTGTCAATGTTAACCAGGTTGATTCTGCCCCACTGGGAATCACCTGCGGGGTTCCGCAAGGCAGCATCCTTGGTCCTCTCCTATTTCTCTGCTATGTGAATGACATGCCCATCAGTGTCGACTGTAAAGTGTCTTTATATGCTGATGACAGTGGCTTGCTGGTTTCTGGCAAAGATCCCACAATTATTGCGGATAAACTAAGTCAAGAGTTAGAAAATTGCAGACAATGGCTGATTGATAACAAGCTCTCCCTTCATCTTGGTAAGACAGAGGCTATTTTATTTGGTACAAAGAGGAAGCTTAATTCTGTTGAAAATTTTTCTGTCTTTTGTAATGGTAATATGATTAATACCTCTTCATCTGTCAAGTATTTAGGTGTCACCCTTGACAATATTCTTTCAGGGGAGTCGATTGCTTTAAATGTTATCAAAAAGGCCAGCGGGAGACTCAAATTTTTATATAGGCACGCTGATTGTTTGAATTTAAAAACCCGCAAGACACTGTGTTCAGCATTGATTATGTGTTATTTTGATTATGCATGCTCTTCCTGGTATTCAGCTATTTCCCAAAAATTCAAAAATCGTTTTCAAACCATGCAAAACAAAATTGTCCGTTTTATTTTGGGTGTGGGACCGCGTACCCATATTGGTCAAAAAGAGTTGGACATGGTAGGGATGTTATCAAGCCGGGATAGGGTTGTGCAACTTAAACTTAACCATGTTTTTAAGATTTTTCATGATTTGTCTCCTGATTATATGAAATTGTATTTTACTAGAGTGTCATCTTTGCATAAATATAGTACCAGGGGTAGCCCGTTCAACTTTGTTGTTCCTTCTTCTAAGGGTCAAGCTAGATTTACTTTTTATAATACTGCTATTCATCACTGGAACTCATTGCCGAGCGAGATCAAGAACACCAATCATTTTAGTTTATTCAAACAATTAGTTAAAAGACACTTGGCGAGTTATGATTCAATTGATTTATGAGCTGGTCTCCCACCTTGTGCTCGTGCCCTGTTTTTATTTGTTTTGTCCTTGTTTTCGTTTGGCGTTTGTGCTTCTTTCGTGATTTTCATTTGTTTTGTTGTTTTTTCTTCTGCCTTTCTATGCTTGTTAAAGGACCCCAATGGAAATAAGCTTTGTGCTCAAAGCTTTTTGGGCTATCCTTGGTACTTTTGCTCATATTTTATTATGTCTATATGTTTTTAAAATAGGTTTGTGCAATCTTTTACATGTTTGTATGCTTAAATGTTTCTCTATATGATGTTTTTGAGTACCTAATAAAATCAAATCAAATCACATACAGTCGATGCGGGTTGAACCCGGGTTCTACCCTTCACTTTAACAAGGTTGTAATTTTCGACCCGAGTCGGGTTTTTAGCCTATTCGTTAGCGCGTTCGGCCGAAAGGTTGGTGGTTCGAGTCCAGCCGGGGGCGTTGTTACTTTTTGCATTTAATGCAGATCGACAAATCACAGTAAAAATATAATATTGACAAAATCACAGACCACTTACACAAAAATCGCATCTGCGCATGCTCCTGTCGTGATCGAAATCCACCACACAAGCAATGGGCGAGTTTTATAAGTGATGGGGACCCTCTCAAGTCCCAGCCAGTTCACATTGCTTCACCGAGGGGTTCGTGGAGATCTTGATGCGTTTGGCTTGGCGTTTTGATAATGTTTCAGCGTAATCCAAGCGCCGGCCTGATCGCAGCAGAATGTGAAAGGGTTTTGGTTTTAGTGACCTTGATTTATAAATGGAAAATTTAGGACAGTTTTTCGCGCTCTCACTGCGTGTTATTCATATTTGGATACTTTCTGAGCGCAGTGCAATCAATGGCATGATGGTATGTGTGACAGGACCTTTATATATTAGCCTTTAATAATTAAGGGCTCGCACTACTAAATAGTAGGGATATGTACAAAAACACTGATATAAAACTCTGTTTTAGACCACTAAATTGCGAAATTGGACCTTGTAGTGATTTTTTCTTAAAGATGATCACATTTTCTCACCAAAAAGTGAAACAAATAGGTAGGTGAGCCTGCTCGATTTTCCAAAATGCGCCCATTAAATAGACTACCTCTCTGACGAGCTTGAAAATGTCGCCGTAGTAGCCAATGTTTCCAGTAAATAGCACAAATTTGAAAAATC
This sequence comes from Ophiura sarsii, assembly GCA_035610835.1. Lineage (NCBI taxonomy): Eukaryota > Metazoa > Echinodermata > Ophiuroidea > Amphilepidida > Ophiuridae > Ophiura > Ophiura sarsii. The sequence goes on along the minus strand of CM069459.1, from coordinate 11,343,032 downwards.
TCTCAAAATTTATCTAGATGATATTCACAGTTTATAGTCATGGTGCATGTAGGTGTTTGTATTACTGTCAAGTCTTTTTAATTGAGAATTTTGTGATGCATACTTTCCGATTCTAGTTTTAAACACCATCCTTAAGGATAGGCCTAGGGGATACCCCATTTAGTGTAGTGCGCCCTTAAAGTTTGTTTGTTTTTATTTGAGTTTTTTACACGGTCGGTCATGAAGAGACAATACTTTACACGAAATTGATGGGGAATTTCCCAAAAAAATAGTGGGGTTTTGAAAGTTATGATAAAACGTACGTGCTGGATTGTTTTACAAGCCTGACTCACCAATCCTCCATCATGTCCATAATGGACCGCTGTGTACATTTGTTCGTATCTCGCGCTTAAACGAGCACAGTGACCACCGGGCCCAATATAAACGATCAGGATGAGATTCAGCAAGAGCAGAAGACAGAGGAAGTTATATGCCGAGATGCAGAAGTGAAAGCGTTAGGACGACCCAGGCAGTGTGACAGTTTTGACAAGCCATCCTGGCAAAGGATGATCCCCAGGTTCAAGAACATTACCAAGCGATGTACCAGGAGATACCGAAACAGACCACAGGGCCGCTATCATAAACAGAGAAGTCACTCCCCATATCCAAGTCCAGTCGGCTTGCTGAAAATCTATACATGCAATGAATTTAATGAATTCATGCAATGAATTCAATGAATTTAATGAATTTTGCTTTACACAGCTTTACTTTTATCAATCTTATCTATAGAATCAAATGTTTTGAGTCCAAAAAAAAGCATTTGATAGATTACACTCTGCGGAATCTAACAACAGCATTAGTTCATATTCAATAATATGAAGTTAAACTTTCGATCTCAACACAAGAAATATTTACCTGGAATGTTCAGGTGTTACTACACCTTTCATCAGCAGACTAATGACTCGACTTGACCTTTTGGAGGAGTGACGTCAGAATCGGGTCATAGACTCTTGGTAATTTGTACCTGCCCTCGTCTTTGTTGAGTGATGGTTGGTTGGCTCTGATGTAAATAGCCTCCTTGACACCTCTCTCGAACCAACGAGGATCCCTATCCAAGATATTGACTTTGTCTAAGTCAACACTGTGTCCTGGTGACTCAATATGGATGTGTTGGGATACCTCGGACGAGGTGGAACTAGGACGCCTGTGCTCTAGAAACCGGGTCTTTAATGAGCGTTCGGTTTCTCCGATGTATGATTCGGAGCAAAGACCCCGGGTAGTCTGACCCTGACAAGGGATCATGTACACTGGGCCTACAGTGTCCTTCTTCTCAGTTTTGTCTTTTGGAGAGACCAGAAGTTGGCGTAGTGTGCGCGTGGGTTTGAAGTATGCGCGTATCCCGTAGTTTCCGAAAATCCTGCGGAGAGCCTCTGATGTGCCCTTGATATAAGGCAACACTACGTGTCCTTTTGTCTGTTTCTCACTGTCTTTAGTTTTCGGTTTGACCTTACCCTTAGGTTTGTGGACACGGTCAAATGCCCACTTCGGGTACCCACACTTGGTCAATGCTTTATCGACGTGCTGCTTCTCTGTTGTGATGTCAACCTGGTCAGTGATGACAGTATCAGCCCTGTGGTGTAGCGTTTGAATAACGCCCAATTTGTGCTGGACAGGGTGATTTGAGCATTAGTTCATATTCATTGATATACATGATTTTCAATTTGTTAAAAAACGCGATCTTCTCAACATTGCGGACGCAGTATATCGGCGAAACCGGGAGGCCTTCGGCAATTAGATTGAGCCATCATATATTAAAGATGTACTAAGAGATGTGTTGTTTATTCATTTTTTTTTTAATGTATTTACAATTAAAGATACTCATTATAAGCAGCAAACCTTGATTAAAACAATGTGTTGAAATATCATCGCTATTTATTGAAACGCCCTCTATGTAATATCGTATGTAATTTGAATCGAAAAGAAAAATAGCGTAACGCTGTTTACCATAAAATGCTGTCCGAGCAGGGGATGGAATCTTTTGAAACGACGTTTTGTTGCACAAAGACGGCTTATTTTTCTTAATCCTTACAGCTGTAAGTTTGAGCATATATATAATACACTTGTAAAAATATAGAAATCCCGGTTTTTATCCTAATTGAGGGCGCGGGCCTAGGAAATCCACCGGTAGTGACTGACAAAGATGAAGACATCCCAAAGATTTTCGAAGAACTACCAATTAAGTGTACTGCCTTCAATAACACCGAGTACCAGAAAGCCAAGAAATCTATCAAGGAGGGGAAAAGTTTTGGAGAGGACAACATTCCACCTGAACTCCTGACAAGATGCAATCTTGATGATATAATACTGGACATCTGTAATAAGGCCCTCCTAGAAAAGCAAAAACCTGACCAGTGGGCAATATTGAACCTGATTCCTGTCCCAAAATCTGGTGACCTAAGTCAAGCAGGAAACTACAGAGGCATATGTCTGAACTCCATTGTGGCCAAGACATACAACAGAATGATTCTCAACAGAATAAGACCTCACCTAGATGAATTACTTCGAACTAACCAGAATGGCTTCCGCGAGGGAAGAGGCACTACCTCACACATTCTTGGGCTCAGGAGAATCATCGAAGGTATACATTCTAATAATCTCTCTGCAGTCATTACATTCATTGACTTCAAAAAGGCATTCGACACCATACATCGTGGGAATGATCAAGATACTCGAAGCATACGGTATCCCACAAGTCATAACAGATGCAATTGATGAAACCTACAAAAACACAAGAGCCAAAGTGATATCACCTGATGGCGACACGGAACTGTTCGACATCCTAGCAGGAGTACTCCAAGGAGATACCCTTGCCCCCTACCTATTCATAATCATCCTTGATTATTGCTTAAGAATAGCTATCAGTGGGAGAGAAGAGGAACTAGGATTCACCATCAAGCCTAGACAAAGTCGAAGAATAGGGCAAAAGAAAGTCACGGATCTTGACTTTGCAGATGACATAGCGTTACTATCTGACACTAAGGAGCAGGCACAGAAGCTGCTGAAATATGTTGAGGAAGCAGCACTCAAAACTGGGCTCCACATGAATGGCAAGAAAACCAAATGTATGGTATTTCACCAAACACAAGCAGTACAGCTAAAAACCTCTGACGGAAGTAACCTAGACAACGTAGAGGACTTCAAATACCTGGGAGCTTGGGTTGGTAGTAGCCAGCATGACATAAAAATACGCAAAGCACTTGCTTGGAAGGCCTGCAATGCTCTGAACAAAGTGTGGAAATCCAGCCTCTATCGAAAAATAAAAATCAGACTTTTCCAAGCTACTGTTCAAAGTGTTCTACTGTATGGAGCTGAGACTAGAGCTAGGACCATCACCAACAGACTTAAGAAATCTCTAGATGGGTGCTACACTAGAATGCTGAGAACTGCACTCAACATTAGCTGGAAAGACAAGGTACCGAACAAAGACCTGTATGGAAAATTACAAAAGGTATCAGAAAACCGAAGGATGAAATTTGCCGGGCATTGCATGAGAAGAGAAAATGAAATAGTGTCTGACCTTCTGCTTTGGAGGCCCAAGCACGGACATATATCTGTCGGACGCCCAGCCTTAACGTACTTGGACGTCTTGGCGAAAGACACAGGACTGAAGGTTGAGGAGATGAAAGCATGCATGAGGGACAGAGTAGTTTGGCGAGCCATCACGAGAACCGTTCGAGAACGACATAAGTAGTAAGTAAGTATTGAGTAGTTTAAACGCATGAGCGTGGATGTAATTTGCAACATAATGGAAACTCACCCCTGCAGTTAGCAAGTATTTTAAATATACAACCATGCAATCCTCTCGAAATAATTGATAACAATAGGTTTACTAGACCGAATTAATAGCGCTCCTAAGCGGGCAATTTATGTCATGAGGAGCAAGACAGATACGGAAGATGGATCAGAGAGGCCATTGAAATCAGAAAGAGAGAGACCTCCACGACTAAACCGAGATGAGGGGCAATACAACCTCACCCACGTTTTCGACGATCTTTACAGCGTATCACAGCGTGCTCTTAACGTAAACGACGTATCCCCAACGTACCCCTAACTTATATCAGCGTACACCAACGTACACCAACGTATTTTTCGATATTTCGCATACGTTGGCATACGTTGAAGCGATACGTTATGGTGTGACAGGGCCTTTAATGGCAAGTCACCACCCCGCGTCCGCCGCGCTTCCGCCGCCTATGCACTCTCCCCAGACTGACACCGATCACACCGACAATTATAACTGGGTCTCTGTGTAAATTGCCCGCACTATTATTTTTGGAATGATCCGATGATGTGGCGATCTCTCTTTCATGAGGTTTATAGCCTCAATCCCTTCTATTTTGCATCATATTCTGATTCTTATTTTATTTTATCTGTTATATTTAGGGTCCATATCCAAACTCTCAGTGCTTTTAAAGCATTTTTCTAGCGATTTTACAACGCTTTTCCAACGGTATTTCGTTCTATTGTTAAAAGCATCGGAAAAAGATCGGTGATTAACTAGAGCCTCCCTACTTATCTGGCGTTAACAATAAAACTATTGTAGTACTCTCGATGGTTGTGTTATTAAGCTGACTAGTGTTCACCCGACCCCCGTTGTGACGTAAAGAGCGACCCATTTGCCAGATTGTACACCTACCGGTTTCTAGTACAAGTGCCAGGTTTTATCATGGCAGGTGATAGAGGCTAATCGCGACACTCCTCAAACCCCGACTCAAACGAGATATGTTTGTAGCCGCCTATTCATTGCTAGGCTTATTGTAATCCACTCGTTAACGTCATAAGAATAATCCTCCTTGAAGTGGCCTTTAAAGACTATTGTTCAGCCGTGGATGATTTTAGAGTAAGCAGTACAAGCAGGGAGGTGTCAATGACACCTCCCTGGTACAAGCATGGATAATTTTATCATTGAATACTAAACAATATGGGAGCCATTAAACATACAACGTGTTATTGTTTTCTGGTATAGGCATAATGTGTGTAATCAAGTAGCATTATGAATCTTACTCCCCTAAATAGTGTCATTTGTCTGCATTTTTAGACTATTTAAGAATGTTGCATACACTCTGAACGTGACCTAATAAATAATAAATAAATAATAAATATGAAGAAATTAAGTAATTAATGTAAATAAATAATATATAGATTAATAATTATATCAATAAAATAGTATATTAAGGCCTATTTATAATTAATTGATTGATAAATAATTAAATAAACATCAACAATTAAGAAAGTAAATACAAAATAAATAAATAACGTTAAAATTATGTCAATATAAATGAAAACCCCGAATGGACGTATAATGAGAGAACAATAATAAATATTATATTTCGGCATACTTAAAACCCTAACCGACCTCTACCCAGACTCGACCGCTCTAAGTATAGAGCACAAGGAATATAAACCGCCACAAAGATTCGAACGTACGGCCTGCTGATTGAGAGTCCTAATCTTAACCAACTGAGCTATTGCGATTTTCCTGAAATCCTCAGCGCTTTATACCCAAATATAGTTCTCATTCAACTATTCCCTAAATACACACGGGTTTTTCAACACGGTGTTGTTGTCTATAAAATGAGTCTATGATTTATTAGATTTAACGAATAACAAATCCCGTACTTTGTGAACCGATTCTTAAAGGGGCGTGTACATCTCAAGTGTTTGTCCTAGACAAAAATCACATGACTCGCTTCGCTGCCAAGTCCTCGCGTGCCCGGCAAAAAGCCCATGATGCAATACTAAGTCGTAAAAGTGTGCACATAAATCGACAAAATGCTGTACAAACGAAATATAATATATCTAGAATTGTTTCAAAAAGTAGTGTTATTCGTTACATTTAAATCAGAATTACTTTCTTTAACAGTAAATAATCAACTTTTGAACGAGAAACTATCTTAAAACTACAAAGATTAAGAAATATAAAGCATTTTAAACATCCAATTTAGAGAAGAGTGGTATGTTGAACCATATTACTTTTGTTTGTTATTGCGTTCACATAGCGCATAGTTGGCTCAGCGGTAGAGCATTGGACTAGTAAACCGGAGGTCGTGGGTTCGAATCCTATCACGTCTTGAAATTTTATTTTAATCGTTTATATACATTTTTATTAGTTAGTTATCATTTCGTATTATTATTCATTGATGTTCAATTATAGTTTATTTTGGAATGTGGAATTATTTACGATTTCATTTTAATTTTCCACTGACTGTTTAGTGTGCAAGGCATCATGAAATGTGAATGAACCGCGGTATACCACCGAACTGTCCTACTCCTATGCAACATGCCAAAGAAACTCGTTGTGTGTTATTATCGATTGAGCTAAACTTGTAAAGTAAATGCCAGCCGTTATGTAATACAAATCAATGTGCCTGTATTATTATTATTGAAATAATGTTTCGGTGGTGTAGGAAATAGGAAAATCGATTCAAGGACATGAGCCGACTGGCTTCTTATTTACATAACAATTGGCCTTTGCAGATCATGTTCATAGACTAGCTAGGGGCCATTCAATGTAGGCCTAGGAGTAGTAAACACAATTATATTTACAGGACATTCTTTATCGCAGTGAAATTGCAAAAAGAAAAAAATTATCATTCAACATTCAATAAATATAGCGAACGATAAGCAATCCTGTCAATTTATAAAAACAAACAGTGTAATAACAAAACAGAAAAGAAAACCATCCCCATCCGCAGGATTCGAACCACTGACCTCATGATTGTGAAGCCGGCGCTTTGACGTTTGAGCTAATGAAGGCTATACATAAACGTTTTGAAGAAAAACATTACATAGGGTTCAAAATACAAATATCTCTTAAATCGGAGGCTAAAATCGAAAGGACAAAAGTCGGAAACAATATCCTCTCTAAACTAATGACTTGGATTATATATTGTATAATACATAGGTATTATATTGTATAATACTTCCAAACACGATGGTCAATATATTACGCCCCCTCCGTCATCACCCATCCATTGTACAAATATGTTACGTGACCTATCGCCAAAATGTTTTCAGCATTGATTTCAATGGAATGAAGGGGGAAATGGGCTACTTTCACAATATCTTGGCAATACTGCGCCAAACAATAGATGAATAGAGTGATGGAGCGGTAGCTTAATTCATATTTCTAGACGACCAGATACATTGATCGGCGGTGAACGTAAACATTTTATGATCGGATTTAAAAAGCTTATAAATAGTATTTCTTAAAGAATATAACACAACCTTCCTCGTGCTTTGATGTGTCTGCTTCACTAATTGAGTCATCGAGAGTACTACAATAGTTCTATTGTTAACGCCAGATAAGTAGAGAGGTTTCTAGTTAATCACCGATCTTTTTCCGATGCTTTTAACAATAGAACGAAATACCGTTGGAAAAGCGTTGTAAAATCGCTAGAAAAATGCTTTAAAAGCACTGAGAGTTTGGATATGGACCCTTACACGATGACTCTACTTTATGTTGCCATGATGATACAATGCAACAATACCGTATACATGTACACGAATATCACGGTGCTGAAAGCAAGGATACAGCAACAACAAATAAAATATAAATGTGCTAAATAAAGTCTGTATGTTCTCAGATAATATATACATTTAATTCAACAAACCATATTATTATGAACAACCAGGCATTGTACATAACAGGTTAAATTGCCTTTCACATAGTTCAAAGCACCCGGATATTATATTGGGTTCATTACCGTATTTTCAATGGAGTGGATTAAATGTTTCTTTTTTGTTTACGTTTCATATTAATGCGCATTGAATATGGTTAAGTTTAAGTATGGATGTATATACTTTGTTGGGAGAAAAAACCCGGAGAAAAACGTGCTGATTGTTATAATTTGTTGGGAGAAAAACGTGCTGATTGTTATAATTTATTTGATTTTTTTATATATAGTTTGAAGTTTGTATCCCCGTTTTCAAGAGGTCCATATTTCGTCACAAATCTGGATGACGATGTCATGCCCATAATTATATAACATCGATACCTCTTATCATGCTTATTGTTGTATTAGAGAACAACATAAAGTTCGTATAGCTGTTTTACTACAGACAAAATGGCATGAATTCCCGGCCGCTTTGTTTGTTTGTTTGTTTTACACGGTCCGTACGGGCACACACGTTTGGGTCATGAAGGGACCAAACTCAAGCAAAATGCTTAGGCCAGACTTAATAAAAACCCTTTAAAAGGGAAGAGCTAGTACAAATGAAAGACTTTAATATTTTTAGGAAAGCAGTTGGTAGAATAATGACATGTAATTGGGTAATCAGAGATAGGCACAAGAGCAGGCAGTGGACGTATTGGCAAATTTGGGCATGATATCAAGTATTGAATATGAAGACAAATTTGCAGTAGTCCGTATGTGAAGAGGTCTACCGAAATCAGACACAATTAGGCAAGATATCAAAATTGAGTTTGTAATTCATTATTGTAGTAAAGATCTTCCGCTTAACAATGGTACTTTTTTTTAAATCTGACTTCCCAAAGCGGGGTTATATCATTTTCAAGTTAATAGTCTATATGAAAACTCCAAACTGAGATATACTTACAATGTACATACAATGTACTTTTATTTTTTTTATTTTTTTTTTAAAAATATTTTTTGGTTTGATTTTTTAATCTGAAACTTTCACATTAATGTTATAAACACTCTGGAAATTAATTATTTACAAGAAATCTCAAAATCACCCCAATTAGGTTTTGGGCTATTTCTCAGTTAGGAGCTCTGCCAAATTCATTTGGTTTCGGTAGAACAGATACATATGATGTAACCACAGGGTTGTCATTTAGAAACATGTAAATATCCTCTAGTTGTTATTATGGTGCAATTTCTAATTGAGACTCTAAGAGGATGTACACATTTACTGGCAATCAAACAAGAAATACAAAAACAAGTTACATAAGAAGCATAAAACGGTTTCTTTGTTTTATAATTTTATTAGAAACAAATGTAATGTATGTACACGATGAGAAGTTATGTACAAATAAAAGTTCAGGAGGGACCATAATGTTGCGCACAATCAACTGAATCAATGTATGGTTACAAATATTTGCGTAGGATAGAGTTTTATGACATGTTCGAAACTTTCATTAATTCCTCTGTCAAACTTGACATTGTGTATAGTATTACATGTATAATGATAGTTTATAACCCTTCACGAATATAGTTATATCAAAGTTACAGGCATTATTGAAATCGTCAGACTCTTCATGCAGACAACAAACAGGTTTAGCAAGAGTCATCATTTTTTTGGTTAACGTGTAAGAATTACTTAGCATATCTGGAGTTCTTGACAAGTCAACAAGGTCTACTGCAGATATTGGTTATAAAGAAGAAGTGTCATTATCATGATTGACACTTTTATGCATACGCATGTAAACATTCACAATATTCAGTAATTGTGACCATTCTACATTGTTTAATGCTTTTCAAACATTTTAAAAACAAATGAACTGATTTGTTATGTCCTTCTGCCACCTACTGTCACTATTGTATAGCCGGCTTTGGTAATATACTGTAAATCAGTTATTGGAAGAGCTCTGTTACATGTTGCCGGGGGCGGTAGGAAGTTGGGTTCGGGGTGGGTTTTTTTGGGTTTTTTGGCCGGCGTAAGGTTTTTTTTAAATTTTAATGTATTCATTCGTTTGTTTGTTTTTTTGGCCTGCATAGAGGTGGGGGGGGGGGGGGTTTCTTCCAAAAACTTCCTACCCCCACCCTGAAAATATAATGGTGCGTCCCTTACCGTAAAGGAAACAGCATGGACAAGACTTTTCTTCACCATAAATTGATGCTTTTTAAATTCACAGGTCGCCCACTTGCACGTGATAATTTTTGTGTGGGAAGATAATTTTAATTATGCAGGAAAGGTGAGACCTGTCCTGATTTATGGCATTAACTGATGTTGTAGTATTTTGGTTGCAGTCCATCATAATTCATATAGTGCGAAGATTACTGTGGCGTAGCTAGAATTTTTTTCAGGGGGGAGGGGGGCCAGATTTCTGAAATTTTCGTTTTGCAGTCAGTCACCTCGTAAATTTCACGTAAGTGTGTGTGTGTGTGGGGGGGGGAGGTGGGGGTGAGGTCAAAAAAAATCGCACGGTCAAAAAATCACGCACGGTCAAAAAATCGCACAGTCCAAAAAACAGCACATTCCACAAATAATGGCCAATCCTCCGGGTTTTAAACAGTACTGTTATCTCTATAACATTTTAATTTATTTATAAAAACAAGGCGAAGATGGTCATTTTACTAATAATCATAGTAATAATGCATATAAACACTAAATCCGGAAAGTGGGGCGGGGGCACAAAGGGGGCGGGGGCACAAAGGGGGCGGGGGCACAAAGGGGGCGGGGGCACAAAGGGGGCGGGGGCACAACAAAATCTGTCGGGGGGGGGGGGCAATTGCCACTGATGGAGAAAACAACGGCTCACATAAAATCCGTTTCAAAAGTTCACAAAAAGTACAATGACACAATAATTCAATGGCGATGATATCCAGGGGATATATGAATTATTAGAGTTTAGCTCAACTAGTCGTATACAAGAACTATCAACTTTCAAAATTCACGCAAAAATATCCGATCTCTTAATATCACAGTAGGTCAGCCCCCGGGGTCAGCCAGAGTTCAGATGAAGAATAAATGAATTATTTAAACCCAAGCGACAGCTCGCCCGGCCGCGAATTTATTAACCGTAACAAACATTTGGCAAAACACTGTATAGGCCTACATGTATTGCTGTACAATGTATGTGCATGTGTATACTATACGCTTTTACTCAGTCAAGATATCAAATGTTTGTTTACGGTAAATAACATCACCGCCCGGCCAGCACGGTTCTCGTCATCAAATCCTCGACACGGAGAGACAATCCCTTGTAAACATACAAACAGTACAAACCCCTCACGTCCAATAAAAGCCATCGACACAGATGGACTCGGAGGCACTTGTAATTGATCCGTGATACAAATACACAACACAATGGTATCCAAGCGTCACACTTTTCGTCCAATCAATATACCCGTATGAAGGTGTCATTGGGCTGGACCCGTTTGACAATTATACCGATTTGGTCACGGTTTTCTGAGCCAAGTGACTCGAAGCCATTATGAATAACGCGTACTTGCTCTATCCCGGGGATAAGAGCGAGCCCCTTGGGGCTAGCTCAAAAAGGATATAAGCATGCCGGTTGAATAAAATGAAAGAAAGAAAGTTCTTTGGGCTCGACATGACTCATTTTTTAGAAATTGAGCGGGGGAAATTCTGCAAATGAATACCGACCCATAATTTGTTTTAGTTTGTCAAAAAATGGTGCAATTCGAACAAGTTTTTGTGTGTAATTTTAACCCTTGTCCTCCGAAAGAGGCCCTCTAAGAATGTTCGCCGATTGCGTTAACCCGCTCGCGAAGGACAGGTTCTAGGTGATCTCTTTTACATCCCTTGCGCTCATTTTGACGAATACAAATTGAGGGTACCACCTTACCCGGGGGTAGGGTAAGCCGTAAAAGTGCGAAGGTAGGGGGTGCCAACTTACAATATTTAAAAATCGCCATTTTGAAAGAAATCTTAATTGTATGGTCCTGAATCTTATAGTAGGGGAGATGCGGGAGAGTTGAGCCACACGGAGAGTCATTGACTTATCATGCTGGCTCAACTCTCCTGAAATGGTGGCTTATCTCTCCCATACTGTAGGGAGAGTTGAGCCACTTTACCAATTATTTTCAAACCTTTTATATAAATAAGCCTTAACTGCTATCCCAACTGTTATTGTTTCACAACGAAAACAACACTCTAAAGTTTTACTTACACTAATTGTTTACAGGTTTGTACAAAATATAAAAATTGGTTCAACTCTCCTGCATCTCCCCTATATGTTTAATTAGAAACATCATTTCCCTCACTTAAGCAAAAGTCTGGTGAAATTCCATTATTTGGAACTTTTTTGGCGAACATTTCAATTTTGGTCTCTATTGCCGCTGTACAGACGAATGGGTCTACGGTATTTTGAGGTCGGCCATGTCTAGCTGTACCATGGTACCAAAATGAACATACTCTGCTTCCTTAGTAAAGAGTGTTACAAAAGCGTCTAAGTGGTAACTTGGATGTCTGTTAGGTAACATCTACACAGAGAATATTAATTCGTCAAAAATGTGGTCTTATTTGACAAATTAAACATTTGTCATTGAAGGTTCGTCAGTTAAGAAATATGTTGTATGCTAAACAATTATTTTTTAATGATGCATGACCAATTAGTAGTATTTTTAATTAATTGTTAACATAGCAAATATTTTCACGACGCATAAATATTTGACTTTTAATGACAAATGAATGAATGACAAATTAAATGACAAATTAAAAGAATAATTTGTAATCAATAATTAGTCATTTAATCTGAATGACAAATTAAATGGCAATTGAATGACTAATCATAATTTGTCATTTCATTGATAATTAGTCAATTTATTTTATCAATTCAATTATCATTCATTAATTTGTCATTAAAAGTTAAATATATTTCACTCAAGGAAATGTTTGTTACGATGAAAATGAACTAGAAACACTTTAAATTAGTCTTTTAGCATCACAAATAAATGTGCATCATAGCAGAATATTTCTTGAATCCCAAACTTGCTATTTCTTTTAATTTGTCAAATAAGAAAGACCACATTTTTGACCAATTAAAATTATTTGTGTACTACTGACATTGTACTATCAGTAGACCATCCAAAGGCAATAAATGTGCTTTTAAAAAATGCATCACGGCATTTTTTGTTACAGCTCTACTTTTAGGCTAAATTAAGTGCTTAAATAGTAAGGTTTCCAATGAAGGGGGGTGACAAAAATAGAAATCGATTTTTAGGCCATTTTCAGCATAAAATTTTGCTTCAGTGGCGTAGATAGGATTTTGTTTCGGGGGGGGGGGGGGGGGGGGCGCAAGATTTCTACAATTTTCGTAAAAGGGGGTGGGGTGGGTGTTGAGGTCAAAAAATTTCGCACGGTCAAGAAAATCGCACGGTCAAAAAATCGCACAGTCCAAAAATCAGCACAATCAACAAATAATGGTCAATACTCGGGGTTTTAATCAGTTTTTTCTATACAATTTTCCTTTATTTAAAAAAATCCAGCGAAAAATTGTCATTTTTAAATGGTCATATATAACGCATATAAGCACTACATCCGGAGAGAGGGGCGGGGCACAAAGAGCTACGCCACTGCTTCGCTTTGGCAGTAACTTTTGTTTACGTCACGTAAACAAAATAGTTTTACAACCATGGCTTTCAATATATTGCAAAGAATAAAAGTAAGATAGACCAACTGGGTGTGGGAAATAATAAATGACAAGGGAGAATAACGCGATAAAATAGGGAAATATACTAGGGCAAGCAATGAGAATTACTGGGCGCTGAAACAACATAGCACATGGAAATGCACTGGATCAAGCAATAACAATTACTGTGCAATTATATTAAAAAAATAACTTAACAATAATAAAACAACAAAAATATATTTTTGCAATAATAAAACAACAAAAATATAACGTAACAATAAGGACCGACGTTTCAAGTGTATATACCACACTTCATCAGGGACAAAAAAATAAAAACAAGTGGTACGAACTATAAAGAAGAAAGCGAACTACACAAATTCACCACGATAATTATACAGTAGACCATCCAAAGGCAATAAATGTGCTTTAAAAAAATGCATCACGGCATTTTTTGTTACAGCTCTACATTTAGGCTAAATTAAGTGCTTAAATAGTAAGGTTTCCAATGAAGGGGGGTGACAAAAATAGAAATAGATTTTTAGGCCATTTTCAGCATAAAATGACAGTTTTTGGGCAAAAATATGATTTTTGTGTTTTTTGGTGCAATTCATATCTTTGAACAATGTACTATCCACCAGTAATCAGTTTAACCTGATTTAATGTTTAGTTAGGGAATAATCCGTAATTAAAGCTGCTTAAATATAAAGAAAATAAAAGCATAAGGGAGTACAAAAGGGCACTTTTCTCAGTTTTGTAGTTGTATTTGCCACTTATATTCGCTAGTTGCTTAATCTGTCATGCGATGATTGAATAAATCAGCAAACTAGTTTGACATGGTCTATGACATTTATAGATAGTTTTATGATGACAAGTATGGTAAAATTCAACATTAAAGGGGTATTCCATGGTTATTTAACATAAAGGTGTAGAATCGTTATAGTGACTTAGAGGTGTCTCCCAAACCTACTTTTTGAACCTCTTTTCATGCTCCTAAAACATATTCAGGGTTTTACCAAAATTAATGTTAGTATGCTAAGGGGTTATTCAAAATGGCGTCCAAAATGGCCGCCAAAAGGGTCAAATTTCGTAAATGTATGATAAAAGTATACTTTTAACAACGGTAATACTTTGAGTTACTCGGTATGTATGTAGTAACTCATATCCAGTACTTTTGCATTGTTAAAATAAATTAAATCAAGATGGCCGCCAAAATGGCCGCCCTAATTGTAAAAATAGCGTATAACAGCGTATATTGCATCATATATACCATGTTCTAAACTGCTAAACTAATGCTTTTAGATAAACGACTCACCTCTGTGAAGTTTTGAATATTTATCGCATTCTAAAATGGCTGCCAGACGATTAGAACTGATGTTAAATGACCTAAAACAGGTGGTTTACATTATAAAAATAACATGTAAAACAATGTAATACCTATACCGCAAAAGCTAATGAAACAGCATTCATTATATTTCTATGATAAAATGTGATATTTTTAATATTTTAAAATATCCAAGATCGTCGACAAAAAAGTGAATCATTGAATAACCCTGGGTGATCATTTAATGACCCCAACTCACCATTAAAAGACCGGAGCCGTCATCTAACACAAACCCTACATGACCATTTATTGACTCGATACAAGTGATATTGTAATAAACCTAAGTGACCATTGACATTTGTTTAATGACTCCAACCAAATGATCCGAGTGATCATTTCAATACCCCGTGAGATCATTTAATGACCCTAGGTGAAAGGTTAACGACACCGAGCAATCATTAAATGACCCGGATGGTCGCTTAATAACCCCAGGTGATCATTCAATCAACCAAAATGTACGATGACAGAGTAGTTTTAACTATAGGGTGTATGTATTAAACTCTCATCCAGCACGTTTGCATTGTTGACATACTTTGAATCCTAGATGGCCGCCAAAATGGCCGCCTAAACATAAAAATAGCCAATAATAACAGCATATTTTGTATCATATTCATCAAATGATTTAAGGCTACCAGATGGACTCCATTAACTACCAATTGGTCAGAAGAAAATAGCAAGATGGCTACCAAATTGATTACAATATGGTCAGAAATAGCTGATTGGCCCTTTTCTACTATACATTTTCGCTATCTACCAGTATCCAACTTTTTAAACAGATAAGTTAGTGATGTAATGGGGATAATTATGATGGGCTTCAAAACCCTACCTTATTATTGAAATATCCAAAAGGATCATCAATCAATCCCAATCGCCACCAAGTATGCATAGGTAGTTGTATGAATCCATCAATGACCTTATTAATCAGATATCCTTTATATTACTTACTTAATTGATTGGGGTCATTTCGGTATCACTCGCGGTCTGTAGATGATCACCTAGGTTAATCAAATAATCACTCGGGGTCATTAACTGATCCTTTTGGATCATTGAATGGTCATTTGGGTTAATAGAATGATCACCTTGGGTAAGTAAGCGAACGTCCGGGTCATTATATGATTTCTTGGGGTCATTACGCTATCACCTAGGGTCATTAAATTATTAAATGGTGTAATGAAATGATCACTCAGGATCGCATTGGGTCATTGAACAGTCACTTTGTGTCAATGGTCACCAAGGGTTATCAAAT
>CM069459.1:11282213-11326987 GCA_035610835.1 Ophiura sarsii | reverse complement strand
TGGCGAAATCGCGTCCTCAGAAAAATCGTTATACCGTGATCGCTCATCCTACTAGGGATACATACGAAGCTTTATTGGTATCATTTCGTGTCGCGTATTTCGTGTCGCGACCCGAAATCTCGTGTCGCGTATTTCGTATCGCGCCCCGAAATTTCGTATCGCGACCCGAAATCTCGTATCGCGTACCCCGAAATCTCGCCCCGAAATTTCGTGTTTCGCCCCGAAATCTCGAGTTTTTGTATCACGAAATTTCGCATTTTGAATAGCGAAATCTCGTCCTCAGGAAAATCGTTATACCGTGATCGCTCATCACTACATGCACTACTAGTATGCTAGGGATACAGGCTTTCCGTATTCGTTACGTCGGTGTTTTGGTAATTTAAAACTCAAATTATTGGGTAATTATTGCAGTCAAGTGAGTCAACGATATCTTTTAGGGAATAATCTTGTCAGGGAATGGTATAATCTTTAGCTCAAGTCAATGCCATGGTATAATAACATCTGGAAATTGAGTAACTCACTGCCTTCAGAGTCAGACATCGATGTAAGTACCCGGGCTGGGATGAAAGTAAGTAAGTAAGCTTATATTATCATGATTATATTACTTTTTTTAGACAGTAGAACTAGTAGGTTTATAGATAGTGGTAAAAAAGACAACACATTTGGTCCTACTCATACCATGGGGTTAAACATGTAGGATGACCCAACTGGTATTGGTTGGGGCGGACCTACGTCACGCCCGGTGAAACAAATCAAACGCCGGTGAAAACAAAAACAAAAACAACTTGCGCAGATCAATCAATTAATTAAGGCACCGCACAGTGCGCCTACTGTGAATCAAGTGCGTAACGCTCAGCGCTGAGTGCGTGCATGGAATGTTTTGTTAATGAAACACTGGTTGCCAAGCAAATTTGCTAAAATAACTCAAAGTTCCCGTAGGCTAGCTATGTCTGCACCTTCCTTACATGACAATAGGTATTATAATTATGGCAGTGGTTACGTAGCCGTATACGGCTACGTAAACCGGCGCTGCAATAGCCGTATACGGCTACGGACCGATACTCTGCGCGTTAGTTACGTAGCCGTATACGGCTACGTAACCGATGCTCGGCGCGCTGGCATGGTTACGTAGCCGTATAATACTATCGGGTGGAATTATTAGACTTCAGCCTCCAGTCGTACACTGAGTCGTACACACGCTCAACTATCCGCGATATACCCGCTCGTCTTAAATCGGGTGGATATGGTGATATTTTTTTGGTAAAAATATGCTCGCAAAATGAAAATTGACCTACCTAAACAATACCAATTTACAGGGGGCTTCGTTTACCGCAGACATGAGACAGTGAGCATTCAGACAGAGGTTTTATCCTGGTCCAAACTTCCGCACTTCCTTTAATTTCAGCCTGTTTTTAACCCTTTTTAATAGCTCGATTTCACGCACATTCAGTTTTTTTCATGATTTTTTCTTTCGTTCTAATGCTGCATTTGGGCCATCCCGGGGTGGGGGTGTACAATAAGAGCTCTTTTCCTGGTCGACCAGTCTATGAAACTACGACTTTTTCATTGCTTCATTCTAATACCTTTGGTAATGTTATAGTTCCAAATAGTAAGAAGAAAAAACCTATTTTTTTCTCTATGATTCTTTTTGCAAAAATAATAGTGAACGAAATTGTTGGACAAGGAATGGGGCGAAGCCAGGGAGGGCAAAGACACGTGAACAATAGTATAAATCATGCTCGGGCACTGATGAAAATAAAACGCGTAAAAAAGATGGAGGGCTGGCATTGTATAGGCCTACGCGCGACAAATTTGGGGAAATCGAGAGAAGAAGAAATGTATCAAAATAGATTGGTTGAGTAACAAAATGTACGTTGTTTAGGAACCATTTTGAAAGTCCATGCCAGTGAGAGTTGGGGGGGGGGGGGGGGGGGGGGGGGGGGGGGTAATGTTTTACACAAATTTGTTTATGACCTTTGTAGACTACCGTATACATTATATAGGCCCATAGGGTCTTATTGGATTATAGTCTTGAAAGCATTTATAACATTCCTCATGATGTTTCTGTCACATTTCATTAAATTTAAATGAAAAAAAACAATAGACGAGACGTTCATATCATAATGTGCGCAATTTATATCAGTAGTCAGTAAACTATAGGACTCTGCTCATCATGTAAACAATTAGTACTTCAAACTGGTACTCCATGAAGTTTTTGGAGAAATAGGGATATATAATCAAAAGGTTATCATGTAGATATAAAAACCTATATCGGAATATGCATTCCGCGGTGTTCTTTGAATAAGGTAATTAATAACAATATGTTAATACTACTACTAATACAAACTATACTTAGAAATTATTGAGTGCCTTACGATGTAACAGGTAAAAGTAAGGATTGGTGCACAGAGACGCTTAAAAACAATTCAAGTACATAAAAAACCACAATAATATGGCCGCATGTTGAAATATACACAAACGGTAAATACGAGATTGAGGGCGCTAATACGTTCGGCGTTTTAACAAAAGTACGGCTACGTAACCCCGGGGTTACGTAGCCCGTATACGGCTACGTAAACACTTCGTATAATTATACTTTCATTTATAGCCCTCTACAAGATTAAAGGGGCATTGAGAGATGTATCGATATACTAAATGAGCAAATAAGGTAAAGATAATCATCAACATAGCCCAAATCAAAATATCATATAATTCCGACATCCGCTTCATGCCAAAACTAAGCAAATAACGGCACTTCCGGGTTGAGATGTGCCGCAAAAGTATGTGTGTAAAACTTAGCATAATATTGTTTGCCCTACACCCCCACTCAAATTTCTGACTCGCAGCACATTTCCCAGATTGTTTTAGGAAAAACAAACGCCCGACCGACCCACCGGAGAGGTTCGTTTGAACAGGGGTTTTTTCTTCACCTTTATAATTAATAATTAATTTGGTACAAATAATAACAACAATTAATTTGGCTGGGATAAAAAGTAATAATTTCGATTTAGACATGACTAATAATAAGATCTAATCTAATGTTGTTCTTCTTCCTCTTGCTCTGTTTTTCAGGTAACTCAAACATGGTGCATGGTCTGATTGAGGTCTAAGTCTAGCCAAGCCAAGGTGTCATCTGATGTGTCGCAAACATAGCTTCTGCTTCAGTCTGGACCGATTCTGTTCTTGCTCTACATCAATGACCTTCTAATTCATTTAAAGTCACAATCAACAAGTTCTTTATAAAAGTGTGTCATTTTATTTTTACCCTGTCACATCATAAGAAGAACATCAGATTGATCATCACACAAGGATATTTTACTGACTGAATCAATGAAAGTAATTCATTTCAGGGACAATCCATTTCCTTTTTCAGGGGTATACGTGTAAGGCTGCAGGCACTCAACATACCTCCTTACCTCTCCACTGCTATAATGCTAATAGTTAACCCCGTACAACATACTTCAGAATTGAATATTTGATGCATCAAATCAATTCTGATTGAATTATAAGAAGTGAATAGGCTTGTCGATACAGTTCCAAAATAAAGTTGACAACAAATGGATGATATAGTGATGATGACAACTCATAAATTGAGAAAGGTAGACAGCAAATGAGACAGATAATAACACAGTTGCTTTAATACTTGTCCAAACATTTAAAGGAAATAACATTTTATTATAGGGGTGGGGGGGGGGGGGGGGGGGGGGTAATGATATAGCATCATTATTTTTATTTTTCTCACAACTCGCCGCACTAGTGTCAAGTTCTTTTTACAATCATGCCAAGCAAGTGCCACTGGAAGCATAAGGATACATGATCTTGTGGGTTAAGACTTCACTCATTGTTGTTGGGCATCATGATGTATTCAGATATTTAAAAATTGTTAAGAACAGGTGAACTGCCACATGGATTTACATAATATATATGATGCAATTTCATCAAGAAACTTCAGACTGAATAAATCAAAGATTTTGAAAACTATATTATTTGAAATTATACAATCCAGTTGAAAAGAAAGAATTGGATTTGAGTCATGTATCATTTTAATTAAAAGTAGTGTGATCAAAAAGAGGTGACAAATGTGTGCTTTATTATGTTTTACAATATATTGTTTGTAACTTGAAAACTAGAATTCAAATGTTTGAGTTTATTAGACCAAAATGTAGCATTTACACCATGCTTTTAAATAATGCATTAAATCCTCAAGGAGGAGGTGGTACTTAAATGTGCTGCGGGAGGTTTGAAATCCTGACCCTCTTTTACCAGGGTTTGAACCTTTAAAATGGCTGGTTTGACAAGGGGTTTTCTCACAATTGGGATCCATATTTGGAATTTAGCGATTTGGGACCCATGTTTAGGATTTGCCAGCACAAATCATACCCCATGTTTCGGGAATATTTACAACAAAAATCAGACATGATCTTTTATACGCGAGTACCCCCCCCCCCCCCCCCCCCCCCCCCCCCACCCGCCCACCACTCCCCCACCGAAGCTAAAGATATTAAAATATCAATTTGTCTCATAAGTATCTATTTTATTAATTCCTTGTTAATGTTAGTGCAATTTGTTCCACGCCAGGGAAGATAGGTCTAGGAATGAAGTTTAAATGAATTGGTAATTAAAATGCGATGATGGAAAATGAGTAAGAAAATTATGATTATTCATTCATTTTATTTATTGTATATATAGGCCTCTGGCTCTTCATATAACATGGTACAACAATTATAAATGCATAAATAAATATAAAAAACCCCTTTACTATTGAAGATAGTAACATGTCACTGCATTGGGATATTGCTATCTACTGAAAATACCAATATCTCAATGCAATATCCCAATGCAGTGATATGTTACTGTCTACTGAAGATAGTACATGTCACTGCATTGGGACATTTATGTCTTCAGTACATAGTAACATGTCACTGCATTGGTATATGGCTATCTACTGAAGATAACAATATCCCAATGCAGTGACATGTTACTGTCTACTGAAGATATCAATGTCCCAATGCAGTGACATGTTACTATCTTCAGTATACAGTAACATACCACTGCATTGGTAACATGTAACTACATTGGGATATTGTTATCTTCATTAGATAGCCATACCAATGCAGTGACATGTTACTATCTTCAGCAGTGACATGTTACTATCTACTGAAGATAGTAACATGTCACTGCATTGGGACATTGTATCTTCGGTAGATAGTAACATGTCACTGCATTGATATCTTCAGTAGATAGTAACATGTCAGTGCATCAGGATCTTCAATAGATAGCCATATACCAATGCAGTGACATGATCTACTGAGGATATAAATGTCACAATGCAGTGACATGTTACTATCTTCAGTAGACAGTAGTCACTGCATTGGGCTATCGGCAGTGGGATATTAATATATTCAGTAGATAGTAACATGTCACTGCATTGGGACATTGATATCTTCAGAAGATAGTAACATGTCACTGCCATTGGGATATTGTTATCTTCAGTAGATAGTAACATGTCACTTTATTGGTATATGGCTATCTACTGAAGATATAAATGTCACAATGCAGTGACATGTTACTATCTTTAGTAGACCGTAACATGTCACTGCATTGGGACATTGATATCTTCAGTAAATAGTAACATGTCACTGCATTGGGAACTTGTTATCTTCAGTAGATAGTAACATGTTATTGCATTGGTATATGGCTATCTACTGATGATATAATTGTCACAATGCAGTGACATTTTACTATCTTCAGTAGACAGTAACATGTCACTGCATTCGGATATTGGTATCCTTCAGTAGATGGCCATACCAAAGCAATGACATCTTACTATCTACTGAAGATATAAATGTCACAATGCAGTGACATGTTACAATCATCAGTAGACCGTAGCATGTCACTGCATTGGATATTGTTATCTTCAATAGATAGCCATATACCAATGCAGTGTGACATGTTACTACTGAGGATATAAATGGTTACAATGCAGTGGACATTTTTACTATAATCAGTAGAAAGTAATATGTCACTGCATTGGGATATTGTTATCTTCAATAGATAGCCATATACCAATGCAGTGACATGTTACTATCTACTAAGGATATAAATGTCACAATGCAGTGACATGTTACTATCTTCAGTAGACAGTAACATGTCACTGCATTGGGATATTGGTATCTTCAGTAGATAGTAACATGTTACTGCAGTTGGATTGATATCTTCAGTAGATAGTAACATGTCACTGCATTGGGATATTGTTATCTTCAGTAGATAGCCATATACCAATGCAGTGACATGTTACTATCTACTGATGATATAAATGTCACAATGCAGTGATATGTTACTATCTTCAGTAGACAGTGTGCGTGTGTGTACTGTGTAGTATAATTTAACTCAATGACAAAGAATGAATATTGACTGGTCCTTAAATAGGGGGATGAACGGAGATTATCGTTCCCTCGTTAATCTAGCATACCTGGGCTACCACCACCCTGAGGCAGAGCCAGGGGTGAGAGTACTAGGCCGGCTGGTCAGGTATGCTAGGGCAACTTGGGAGCGATAATCTCCGCCCTTACTCTCATCACCAGTGAATATGTATGGCAATCAATTGTGATATCAAAATTAGGCCAACAACCAAACAACAAATACTTGCAGTTATTTTAAGGTTATTTTATTCATCCATTTCATGTTATGAATCATACAATTTTAATATGAATGTTATTGAAATACATGGTAATAAGGTACATCAAATATTTGGCAAAACCAGATTTTTAAATATACGCACATTTTACCCTGAATGAATAAAAATCAGGTCTGCATTGTACCTGTGCATGTTTCAAAATCAAATGGTGCATCCCTTATGTGTAGACAGAAATCACTACGAGAATCAACTTGGATTCTCGGAACTTAACCAGCGGGAATTTGCACTCGGCATATATTTGGTCGGGTCGGTCAGGTTTTTTATTGAATTTTCAATATAAATTGTCAAAATAAATTGTCAAATGTTTCAAAATTCAAAAAAAAAATCAAAAGTGGTTTATTTTTAATCCAACATTTTCAAAATTGATCTAAAAATAAATAGAAACCAGGTCCTGAGTATGGTGGCCTTGCACCCATAGAGTTTGGTGGCCTTGCACCCATAGAGTTTGGTGGCCTTGCACCCATAGAGTTTGGTGGCCCAGTCATTGAGTATGATGGCCCGGCCATGGGAAAATTTGTCAGGCCCGTACAACAGAGTGTGTTTTTTTGCATCGCCTGATGTGCTATAGTATTAGTCTGAGGATAAAACACCCTGTTTTACGGGATCGACAGACCCACTTTTTGCGTTTTTCACGATATTCTGGGGTTTTTTTAGAATTGTTTTCTCAAATTATGTAAAATCAACCGTTTTGGGCCAAATGGGTGTTTTCCCAAATTTGTACAAAAATTTCCGATTTATGCAGATTTTGGTGACATTTGAGGTACCCCCCCCCCCAAAAAAAACCCCACCTGACTGACCGACTCTACATGACAGGTAAAACAGGTGTGTGTTTTTTCTTAATACTAAATGATTGTAATAGTTAGTCTGAGGCTCTGCGGTGCCACCTGAAATATATAGAATATCATGTAACTAATAAAACATCGGTCCTGTTCCAGAGTTCAACTGATTCCTTTTCTTATTTAGATCACACTTGAAATGCATTGTCTTTTTCCTTATAATTTGCTTGACATGTAACAGTATTGTTTATGAGTTACTATTTAAGAGCTTTTTAGGATGTGTTTAGTCCTATCAGATGCCCTAATCATGGTATCACAAATTCCTGTTGTAGCTAGCGACAAGTGTGCGGTGCGCCATAAAGATGTAGATCTCGTAAACCATCATTCCCTGTATATATAAAGACAAAAACAAAATAGTGAAGTGAATTAATTTTCTTTCTATAATTTGATCAGCTCCAAATTGGCGAAACCTCCTTACAGCAGCACAAAAATAACATTGGCGGGCCGTAGGTTGCCCACCCCTGGTGCAGAGTTTTGTGATCATTAGAGGGGCCTAGTTCTCAAAATAAAAATAAATAAAAGGGCCTGCCCTCCTAGCAGACAACATTTTGTATGCCAAATATGGGATAAAACGCTGTTAAATAGGGGAATTTAAAAATTAAAAAGCCCCTCCTATTTTTCCAAAACTCGGACGCGAGTGAAACCTTTTTAAAATTTAACTTGGCGTTAGGATTAGGCCCTTCACAATTAATTTTGAGTTCCTGTTGCCGCCATGTCCGAAATTGAGATAACAAAATATGTTATTATTTTATTTTTATTTAGGATTTTCACAGGCTTTAAATGACTTTCAATAAACTTCATTTGATACTTTCTGACTTTAATACTATCAGAGATGGTACAAACATAATTATATAGAACATGATTGCATTACAATACTAAATACAGGTATCAATTTAATTAATACTTGGAAAATAATTAAATGTAAAGTCCTCGATATTAGGGGTTGAAAATTCATCGTTCGGGAGTTTTCTATCAATCGTGGGTTCGAGTCGCCTTGAAACCAGGATTCTTTGTTCACCCCAAAAAGTTCCTATCTAGGTCGGAAATTCTACAATCAAACTTTAATTCAGTGAGGGTTAGTTATCGGAGTCTCTTTCCATGGTTTAAGCTGATAATCAAATTTAATTGTAGAATTTCTCCTCTACCCCATTCACTGTGTAGGCCTACAACGTGCAGGTCTATAGGCCTACAGTGAGTGTCAGTTCGCCGTGATTCGGAGAGTTACGTTAAGCCGTCCGTTGGTCCATGTATTCAGACAATTCACCCTGAATACGTTAAATAGTTACAGGCCTCATCGTAAAGAGTACAATGTAGGGGATCATCCTGGGTCTGTTACCTGTACACAAGTATTCCTAGGTTTCAGGAAATACGCAGTGCGACAATATTGGCAATATCCTCAAATAGGTCTGACACACGGAATAAAGCACAAGGCAGCAATTGTTTTGCACTGCAGTTGTTTTACATTGTAAAACTGATAAGGCAGCGATTGTTTTGCACTTGCAGTTGTTTTACATTGTAAAACTGATAGCTGCCTTGTTCTTTATTCCATGTGTAAGACCTATTTGAGGATATTGCAACAATATTCATACATAAATGAATTCTGCACTATATCGAATAGATAGATAGATATATAGATAGTCCTAGAAGGTGGACAAATTTGCCAGCCTGGCAAATTGCCAGTGCACTGGCAAATATTTCCCAGTATTTAAATAATGAATTTATTACGCAATTGTTTTGGTTGGCAAATGTTGCCCCCAAATAGGTGGCCAAATTTGTCCACCTTCTCTAGGACTGTGAATGTGTGACCATGGACTTATTATAAGTCCATGGTGTGACCATCTAATTCTATCTATCATTCATGACCATCATCATCATCATGCGTGGCATGAATTTTAAAATAAATAAATATAATGTTCGTTCAAGTTATACTTATTAGACATACCATTATCATTGGATTGTACTTTGTGTCCTGTTGTCCCTGATACTCCATCCATTTGTGCTGTCTAATGTGATATATCAGGCTTTTTATCAGCTCGAACAAGTTTATTCCAGTTGTGCTGTCTAAATTTGTGATCAGGGGGCACTACACTAAATCCTTCCGCGTTTGGTGTAGGGTTCGGAGAAATAGTACCTATATCAATTTGATCATCGTCCCCAGGGGAAGCAAATAGAAGTAAATCTTGCTTATTTGTTATGAAAAAGTTAGAATAGAACCTTAGCATTAATTGCTAATGTGGTCAAAAATCGTCGGAATCGAATACGCACGGGAGCCTAGGCTGCGGAAGATATCGTTGCCGGAACCGGTGAGGAAGCGAAAATATCGGGTTAAAATGGTGAGGGCGCTGTTTAAGGTGCCCGTAGCGAAAAATTTCATCTAGATGGGTCAAGAAAAATCAAGTTTAAAATAAAATTCAACACATATCTAATACATTCATGCGAAATAAAAACTTCCATCATTGTTACGTGGGGTAAAAATACGCTTGAAAAAGGGCCGAAACGCGTGTATTTCAATGGGAGACGTATTTAGTGGTGTGCCCCCATCAGCTCGAGTTTATGGTATTGACAGCCGGTATCCTTTTAGACATGGGCGATCTAAGAAAGTGGTCGAAATTTCGTGTTCGTATTGCGACCCGAAATTTCGCGCAAGAGATTTATACCACGAAATCTCGGCCGCGGCACGAACACGCGACACGAGATTTCGGGCCGCGATACGCGGAAAATCTCTTACGCGAGATTTCGGGCCGCAATGCGAAATCTCGTATCGCGGCCCGAAATCTCGTGTCGCGTGTTCGTATCGCGACCCGAGATTTCGTGGTATAAATCTTTTACGCGAAATTTCGGGGTCGCGATACGAAACACGCGATACGAGATTTCGGGCCGCGATACGCGAGACGAAGGCGCGACACGAAATGATACCAATAAAGCTTCGTAGATACAGGCTTTCCGTATTCGCAACGTCGGTGCTTTTTAAAGCCAAAATCTATTCTCATGACATTTAAGAGGGGTCTTAGGTAAGTAGTTCAAACTACTATGAGAGCAGACCCTAACTCTTTTGGCACCAACATCGATTCTAATGACATTTATGAGGGGTCTTGTTAGTAGTTTACCCCCTCCCTCTCAACTACTTACCTGAGACACTAACTCTCTAGGCACCATAATCAATTCTAAATGACATTTAAGAGGGGTCTTGTTAGTAGTTTACCCCCCGTTTACCCTCCCCCTCTCAACTATAGCCTACTAACCTGATACACTTACTCTTATGGCACCAAAATCAATTCTAATTACATTTAAGAGGGGGATCTTAAATAGTAGTTTACCCCCCCCCCCCCCCCCCCCCCCTTCAACTAACATAAGACCCTAACTTTTTTGGCGCCAAAATCGATTAGGTTACCGTTATAGTAGTTTATACCCTCTCTCCTCTCTCAACTACTGACTAACCTTTTTGCGCCAAAATTGATTTGAATGACATTTGATACCCAAAATAGAGTCTCTGTTCTGACTTATTTCATTAAAAAACACACTTTTATGTAAACATTTAGTTTAAAAGTTACAATGCTTGATAAATTTGGCGCCAAAAAGGATTGACACTTCCCTTAATAATAGGGGCATTAAAACCGTTAAAAAAGTCATTTTAAACTGTTGCAGTCGTACTGCGAATAAGCTGGCGACCTCCATCTTATTCGCAGTATCGTTACTGCGAATAAGCTGGCAACCCCCTTCTTATACGCAGTATCGTACTGCGAATAAGCTATCATCCCCTCTTATCCGCAGTATCGTACTGCGAATAAGCTGGCCAACCCTTCTTATCCGCATTTCGTGTTCGTATCGCGACCCGAAATTTCGCGCAAGAGATTTATACCACGAAATCTCGGGTCGCGACACGAACACGCGACACGAGATTTCGGGCCGCGATACGCGAGAAATCTCTTACGCGAGATTTCGGCCGCAATGCGAAATCTCGTATCGCGGTCCGAAATTTCGTGTCGCGTGTTCGTATCGCGACCCGAGGTTTCGTGGTATAAATATTTTACGCGAAATTTCGGGGTCGCGATACGAAACACGCGATACGAGATTTCGGGCCGCGATACGCGGGACGAAGGCGCGACACGAAATGATACCAATAAAGCTTCGTAGGTATTCCTTTTAGACATGGGCGATCTTAAGAAAGTGGTCGAAATTTCGTGTTCGTATCGCGACTCGAAATTTCGCGTAAGAGATTTATACAGCGAAATCTCGGGCCGCGATACGAACACGCGACACGAGATTTCGGGCCGCGATACTCGAGAAATCTCTTACGCGAAATCTCGTATCGCGGCCGAAATCTCGTGTCGCGTGTAAATCTCGTATCGCGGCCGAAATCTCGTGTCGCGTGTTCGTATCGCGATCTCTTACGCGAAATTTCGGGCCGCGATACGAACACGCGATACGAGATTTCGGGCCGCGATACGCGAGACGAAGGCGCGACACGAACTGATACCAATAAAGCTTCATACAAATCACCCTACTGTGTGTCCCAAAATATTAGTATTAGAAACATGGCAAACTGGTTCGCTTCTGGTGACAAAATTTGTAAAGAAATGCAGACAGTGCTGGACCATTTTGTACGAGAAATAGGTGTATGAAACTAGATATTGTTAAACCACTATGTGAAGAGGACGTCGATGCCATCCTTGAAATGAAAGTATCAACCCACATATGCCTTGATAATTTTGTTGACATTAGATGCTTTGTCTGTGTTACTTGTTTTGACTAGGGCGGCTCTGGTCATAACATATATCACTGGGAAAAACCAGTAGGCCCAGATCCAATGTCAGAATAGGCCTATAGTGAATTGTAATTATCAAACATATTATGTGGTGTGGGTACCCGTTTTATTAGAGAACTTCATAGAACTTCAAATTGGCCAAAATACTTTATTCCGTGTATTTTGTTGTGACTGGTGTTCATAATGAAATTACAAACAATATACTGATATACAACAAAGTTTGATCATGACAGTATCATTGATCTATGCTCTTTTCATTATAATTTATAATGAAAAGAGCATAGATCAATGATACTGTCATGATCAAACTTTGTTGTATATCAGTATATTGTTTGTAATTTCTGCCTACATGAAAGAACCATGAATTTAAATCTTGTTTTCCTATATAGCCGTTTGACAAACTTTTGACCCGTGCACCCCCTTGTGTACTCAAAACTATTTGCCCCCCCCCCCCCTTCAGCAAATTAAAAACTTTTTTTCTCCGTGCCCCTCATATATTGCCCCAGCTCCCCACCCCCACCCAAAGTATTTCTGAACACCCCCTAGACTGGCTTCTGAAGATTATTCTAGCAACCCTACCCCAACTCCCTGGCCCTCTGAATATATAATGGTGCGTCTCTTAAAACAGGGGCGGAAATCCCGGGGGATAGGGGGATATATCCCCACTTTTTGCCCTTGGGGGGATGGTCACTGTAATCATCCCCCCCCCCCCTGATTTTTTACCTCCACGAAAAAGAAAAAGGGGGGAAAAAAGGGGGAAAATCCAATTCTGAGCGAGGGGGGGGGGGGGGGGGGTGGGGGGGGGCACATCACCCTCATACTCCCCCCTGTTTGAGCTTTTAAACCATCTATACTTAATCAAGAATACATTAGTATAATACGCTCAACTTCTTTCGTGCATTGATAAAAAACCAAATATTTATTGAAAATGAAGTGATGGCTTTTCAATACAATATTGGTCAAAAGTATACACCAGATCGCACCAAATGAGTTCGAAAATTAAAAATCTACTTCAGAGGGGGGCACATCCTCCCTCAGACACCGCCCTGTCCGAGCATAGCTCGGAGGGCGGTACTGCGCACCGCTTAGATGGTACCAGCTCAATTTTTTTTTTGCCCCCCCCCCCCCCTCTTTTCATCCCCTACACCTAACAAGAAATATCCGCCCCTGCCTTAAAATGTTAAGGACGGTGCTACAATAGGCCTACCTATTGAATGCCTGTTGACCTGTTGTCAACCTGTTTTGAATCTCTGAATAATGGGCGCACCACACCAAATATCTTTCTCATTGAAATACGTGTAAAAGTGCCATATTTCAAGACACCTTTTCTACCCTCCGGTTACATTTATTGCATACTTGTCACCTATGACCATTTTCAATAACATCTCAACTTTAATTTAAGTCTTGTTTCATGAGGGGTTATTAAGCTAAATTTTCCGCTACGGACCTGCACACAGCGCCCCTCACTTTTCACGTTTCTGGTATGCCTGTTCACCATTTAGGCAGGTGCTTACGCCCTGGGCACTATTTAGGTCGATAAATTAAAAATATCGTATTTTATCATTGTAGGTGCAACGGATAGGTCCCACTCGTTCATTTAAATACAAACATACCATCCCGCGGAAACAAATTGCCCGAAAACCTCACATTTACAAGCCTAGTCTTCGTGCTTTTCCGGAACTATTATAGGATTACACGAATTGCGCATTGATTTGGTGTGATGCTCTCTAATGGTTCAATTCGGTGCAATTTCAGAAAGTATTACGCTATATACAGCCTGTGTGACGGGGCCATTGACCGCTGATCGACGTGAAAAGAGCGATGAAATGTTCGTGATAAAACCATCGATGAAATGTTCGTGATAAAATGATCGATGAAATATTCGTGATAAAACGATCGATGAAATATTCGTGATAAAACGATCGATGAAATGTTCGCGATAAACTCATCGATGAAATGTTCTCGATAAACTCATCGATGAAATGTTCGCGATAAACTCATCAATGAAATGTTCGCGATAAACTCATCGATGAAACGTTCGCGATAAACTCATCGATGAAATGTTCGCGATAAACTCATCGATGAAATGTTCGCGATAAACTCATCGATGAAATGTTCGCGATAAACTCATCGATGAAATATTCGCGATAAACTCATCGATGAAATGTTCGTGATAAACTCATCGATGAAATGTTCGTGATAAACTCATCGATGAAATGTTCGCGATAAACTCATCGATGAAATATTCGCGATAAACTCATTGATGAAATGTTCGCGATGAAACTATCGATGGAATGTTCGTGATAAACTCATCGATGAAATGTTCGCGATAAACTCATCGATGAAATATTCGCGATAAACTCATCGATGAAATGTTCGCGATAAAACTATCGATGG
Organism: Ophiura sarsii; assembly: GCA_035610835.1. NCBI lineage: Eukaryota > Metazoa > Echinodermata > Ophiuroidea > Amphilepidida > Ophiuridae > Ophiura > Ophiura sarsii. The sequence continues at coordinate 11,312,292 of CM069459.1, read as the reverse complement.
CATGTTCGTGATAAACTCATCGATGAAATGTTCGTGATAAAACGATCGATGAAATGTTCGCGATAAAACGATCGATGAAATGTTCGCGATAAAATGATCGAATTTCTGATCTCTATTAAAAACCCAAAATGCGTTCCATAGTATTATAGATGATGGTCTGTGACGATGCTAGCGTTGTGAATATGCTAGCGTAACGTTTAATTATTGTTATTCTTGTTGTGGTAGCGTAAATTAAGCTTACTGCCTAAAATTTACCTTGGCTTGCGTATTTATTACGCCTGTTTCTTGAAGAACTTCACTCGTTTGAAACACAAGATGTTTACGTTTGGTCAACTAGGGTTTATATATTTGATCCCTTGTCGTTTTATTTATCAACTTCTTACTTATAACAAACGATTGTGTCGATTTAATATGTGACAATTTCCCCGACGATACCGTTCCAAAACAGGCACGCAGGAAAAGAGAGCGAATTCTCCTCCCAATCGCCCAGGTAAGCCCGCATGTAGTTTCAGCCTTCTGATTGGCTAAGAGTTGCGCTCATGTAGTTTCGGCCTTCTGATTGGCCAAGACTTATGTGACGTACTCGTGAAACTACTTGTGGCACCAATGTCAACCATTAGGGGTGAGCAATTTGTGTATTATTATACTGACTTCCTCACATGGTCGTACGAATTCCGGAATGCAAATGAAGCTGCGAGCTTGAGCGCCAGTGGCGTAGCCAGAGGGGGGCGAGGGGGCGACCGCTCCCCCAATATTGACGTCGTGTCGGTTGAGATTGGCACTGTCGGTTCATTTGACCAAAGGAGCCATGGACTTATGATGGTCAAAACTACACATATGTAGGGCGCGTATGTCTTCCAAAAATGCAATATTCTTTGGTACAAGCTTGTTTAGAGCCAAATGTAGCTCAATCGTGCAAAAATAGGTGTAAAGTCGAAAGTTTTCGCACGCTATGCGCGCATAACTTTAATACAAATATCTTGTCGGTTCATTTTCATTTCTCGCCCCCCCCCCCCCCCCCCCAATATGAAATACCTAGCTACGCCACTGACTTGTACTTAAGTTAATTGGATGTTTTCAATTTGTAAGCCTATTGTGACAAACATAATAATAACTTATTTATATTATTTGCGTGGCAAGCGTCAAAGCGAACCAATATACATTGAGGCCGAATCTACGAGTAGCACAAGACTGACGTGTTTATCAAATTGCATAGACTGTATACACGAGAGTCTTTAACGCATGCGGAGATACAAATTAATCGAGTATACAATGTACATAGTCTAAGCGTTGAACTTTTAAAAAAAAATCAGTTTTGCTTGTTAAATGCTATGAGCTTTGTGGCCAACATTTGAACTGCACATTTTGGGATTTCAACCGCCCATTTTCCAATCTCAGCTGCACACATGTGCTGACAGCACACTATATTTTAGGGTCTTAGTTTTTATAAGAATGAAATCCTGGCTAGTTTTTCATTTAGAGGACGATGGCGGAATCGATTGAGTCTCGCAATAAACGGCGCCCTCGATTTAAGAAGTGGTCTTTAGTTACTTTTTAAATGAAATATCAATAAGTAGGTACAAACTCGTGAGAGGGCGCTATTACCAGTCAGCTGTAGAACGGGCCCGTTTCAATTGAAGGCGCTCTATAACGACGGGTGTACATAACCAAGGTATAACGCACACCCGTCAATTTGCGCAATGATTGAATTTTCGCTTTTTACCCCCAATACTCTGCATCAAAAGTAACTATCCATATAGTTGAGGGCAGCATAAGGTACCAGAACTCCCTGCGACATCCAGTTCGATGTTTTAATTTAACATTTGACCCAAACATCACACGACACAAGCTAAAATTTTATCTTTTTTGACCGGTTTGCTGCGATGAGACCACCATTTTTGAAATGAGATTACACCATTTTATAGAATTTTTAGGGTAAGGGTATTAATTGTTATATTAAATATATAAGCCCTATAGAATTCAGAAGTGATGCCTTTCTAACGGTTATATCTGTGATAAGAGAGTTATTTCGTTGGTTAAAATCGGCAAAATCGCCTTTTTATGAATTTTGAAAATTACATTGACGTGAGACCGTTCCCTCCCGTTTCCAAGCCCGCCCTCTATTGAAAAGTGTTTTTTGTTCGTTTTCCGGCGGGCGACGGATTTCCGTCACTTGATGAATCGCCATGTAAAAAATGACGGCAGTGCGTCACTAAATAGAGCGCCCTCAATTGAAACGGGGCCCCGTTCTACAGGTGACTGATTACTAATATAATAATAACGTATCATTTTCAGTGATTTATACTGGTATACCTGGCTGATAACATGTTCGCAAACTTTCGTAGCTGGTGATTTTTTGGATTTAGCTGGGAAACATAATTGCTAGTACGCTGGGTGTGAGAAGCAATTAATGTGTACACATTTTTTTCATTAAAATAGGGATTTCTTTTAGCTTTTTATATGAAATTCTTGTTAAACATGTTAAATATGATAACAATAGTTATTGTAACCATTAGAAATTAAAAATTATACCAGGCTACCACAAAATACACACATGCAATATCTGCGAGTAGAAGACATACACTGATATTTGTAACACGTTTGACTCGGGTATGACGTGGCTACTGACGATACAGTTTATGTTTTTACGGAAAACCATTAACGTCATTATTTTTCTCTCTGATATATGGTAGACATTTGGCGCATACGGCAAATACTTTTAAAGTAGGACGATGTTAACCTAATGGATTTTTACCTTAGCTTTTTCAAGGTTCTGTATCCAAGGGTGAACATGATGGGGGGCCAGGGACTGTTTGGCTCGCATACATTGTGAAATGGCCCCTGGTTTAATTCATTTTTTTTTTTAAATTAGAGCGTGGCTAAATAGGATTGCATTTTTATTGACACACCATAATTGAATGCCCCCAGCCCACTGGAGATCGGAGATCCTACCAACAGTGGCGTAGCCAGGGGGCAAGGTGGCCAATCACCAATATTTTGAGTCTCTCGGTTGAGATTGGCACTGTCTGTTTATTTGACAAGGCGATATCATGGAATTATGATGTAAATAACCATTTTTTGCGAAATTATATTTTTTTACAATTATAGGGCCAAAACGTACCTTAAATGGCAAAATAAGTGATAAAGTGCTAATTTCCACGCGCTAGGCGCGCAATTGTTTAGTCGGTAAAGTCTTGTCGGTTCACTTTTATTTCTTGCCCCTCCAATATAAAAGACTTAGCTACGCCACTGCCTCCAAGAACGTTAACCATTTTGTCAACTATGGTTTCGATTTCGACTCACCTGTACTATCACCTCTAAGATGTTCTGACAAGTACCATGACAGTCCAGCAAAACCACCAAATAGCACTACAGCGAGAACACTGAACATGGCCCATTTCTTGTAGGATCTCCTGTTTGTCTGCAGTTGGTTTGGTGCGGCAGTGGTGTCATTTCGACCAGGTTTGTCTCCCATCTCCATCGCACACATATTGTGTTTTGTGTCAAGAATTGTTACTGAACGACGATAGTAATGATATCAGTGTCTGTGTCCGTGTTCTTGACTCACTTACGGTGATTTTATAAAGAAAACATGGTCATAATATTCAGTGGCGGATACAGGGGGGAGGGCTTTGGGGGCGGGCGCCCCCCGTAACATTTTCCAATATACCTTTTTTGTGTACGCGCCCCCCGTAAAAATTTAAAATATACCTTTTTTGTGTACCACTTAACCTTTTTCAGAGACATAGGATGAGGTTCCGTCGGTACATTTGCCACTTGTATTCTGCGATATTTTTGCCGGTTTTGAGACAACCACATCGCTACCGCCCCCCCCCCCCCCCCCCCCCCCCCCCCCGCCTCTTTATGATATCCGAACACGGCCTGTTTGGATAAAGAAATATGGTAATAATCGAAGAAACGGAAATTACTTTTGTCTGCGCATCTTTTTTCAAAAAGATTGCAAAGGTGGGTAGAGGTTCATAACTCCAACTTCAACATTATTGCCCAGAACCATTACGTCACATTTTTTTACCTCGGCAAGTATCAATTAAGCTAATGTACTAATTTTTAAATTTGATGAACGAAATAGGATGATCCATGTACATCATATAGTCACAAATCCGCTTTTGTCTAGTTTTCAAAGTTTTATCAAACCTCTGATTTTGATGCAAAACAATTATTCCTAATTTGTATTTCCATATTTTTTTTATTTTTCCAGTATTTAACAGTTCGTATTTAATCACCCTGTATATACATTTTCTAATAAGCTGGCGAATCAATATTGCATATGGTTGGATGGGTAATTTTACTGTGTACAAAAACATGCCTAGCCTTAAAGAGAAAACAAAATCATAATTTTGAATAAAAATTGTAATTGTTACATCCTGTATAATGTTAAGGTCACCTTGTATACGGTATTTGATTTCAATCCTTATAATTATTTTAAGCTTTCCAAGTATATAGTTACGGTTTCGTACCCTTAATAGGTGTAAACATTTTGATATATTCTACTGGAAATGCGAAAGGAGTTTTATTTCATGAAATAGTCCCATGTAAACCAAATGTAGCCCAGTTTAAAAAAACATGACCATAAATAAAATTAAAAATTGTTCAAGTCTGCAATGAAAACGATCCTGCTCTACGGCCAAACGGACCAATCAGGTAGGGTCGGTCGGTCAATCGTTTTGTTTGTTTTCGTTTTGTTTTATAAAATTGTGTGAATATTTTGGTGCATTTTCAACAATTTTCAACATTTAGGTGTGGTATTAGGTTGGAGGGGTTTAACTATGTTATTTAGCATTCCTACCTGGTCGCCTCCATTATTATTGCATGTCGGTTTGCGTTGACATCAATAAATCAGGCAGCGCCGTTTGTGTTTCACTGGCCACTGCATGCGAACAACCAACCAGCCTGTCTCCCGTCTAATTTTGTGGAAAGCTAACCGAGGCAGAAGACCTCTTCAGTATCCGGATACCGTCAAGAACGATATGGGTGTAGATCCACCAGAGATCCACCAACTCATGATTGACAGGAAAGTCTGGGTCCAGTATGTTGCAATGCTACCTCCATTTCGTCCACGGACGACCAATAATGATGATGAAAGAGATGCTCTTGGCACATTCAGATTTAGACCTCCCCCATATTCTCAAGCACGTAGCTGAACTCTGGGATTGTGTTGCATATCAATTGAAAGATGATGTGTTCATTGTTCATCATTCCAGCGATACCAGATTTGTTGCAATAACTTGTTTCAGAGCTCAGCCACGTGCTCGTGAACATAGGCAGGTTTCAATCTGAATGTGCCAAATCATCAAAGGTCAATAGAGCATCTTTGTGCAATACAGCAACACCAAAAGGTTGTTTATGAATTTTTCGTAGAAAACTTCCAAGAAAGGAAACTTACTAATTTTTCCATTGTTGTGTTCCTCAGTGGATTGTGTTTGATCCAGAGCTAGCGTTTCTAGTCTGTTTCTTGATGACGTCATCAGATGTTGATGATGACGCACTCTGGATCCCTGAGTCGTAAAGATGACTGAGTTGGTAAGCCCTCGTCGCCGTTCATAAGGTGCTAATTTTGGTTGGTGCCGCCTCTCCTTCTGATCCAAATAGATTCGCGAATCCATCTGGTATTTCTTGTTTCGTCTCTGGCTATTATACTTCCATTTGATGACATGATTCTTCTGTTTTAACTGCGTGTTCCGCTACCGAGGATTTTTTTAACTCTGCACTTTTGGGATTATTTTTCTCGTATTGTTGAGTGCTCGTTTTAGCAGTTTCAGTTTTATGTTCTTTTCTTTCTCGTGCCGAACTTTCTACCCGTTTCACCAATGTAGGTCTGTTTGCAATTGGAACAGGGGATTGTGTACACCACACCCGCCTTATCATCGCTGTCAAGTTTGTCTTTGGGGTGGACAAGGACTTTGTTAAGGCTAGTGTGAGGTTTGACTGCCATACTGATATTGTGATTCCTCAGTATGAGCTGAACCGGTTCAGTAACACCTTGAATATATGGGAGGGTGACGAAGGTGACCGATTTTGTGTCTGTGTCAGTCGTCTTTTTGTTGACTTTGGGTCTCACTTTTGGTTTGGACATTTGTTTCTTGACTTTGTTGAAGGACCACAAATGGTAGCCTCACGTTTTAAGCGCCGATTTGATGGTCTCTTCCTCAACTAATTTGTCCGCCGCTTCCGTCGCAACATTTTTCATTCCGGTCTGTGATAGAGAGGGTGAACTGATTGAAAGTTCAAATACTGGTTGGGGTGGGTCGGTTTCCGGTATATTAATAAATTTACGCTGCGGTCCGGTTTTCTGACAATGAGGGTGTCTAAGAATGGAATTTTACCGTCTTGTTCACATTCATAGGTAAACTTTAGACTGCCAGTGTCGTCAACATTGTTGAGGTGCTCTGTCAATTGTTTTTCCGTGCCGCGGGTGAAGATCTCAAGAATATCATCAACGTATCGTTTGAAGAACCGTGGTTTCCATTCTAAAGGAGCAGTGTCAATCGCTTGTTGTTCGAGATTCTCCGTAACAATAATTGCAATAATCGGAGACACCGGGCTCCCCATCGCTGTACCGAATTTCTGGTTGTAAATTTGGCCGCGGAAAGTCATGTGTGTGGGGGTGAGTATGAATTCAAGCAAGTCCATAATGTCGTCGACCGAAACTTTCGTGCGATCTTTGAGAGTGGGATCAGCATTAAGACGACTGCGTACGATGACCAAGGCTTTTGGAATAGGTACATTCGTAAACAGAGAGATGACGTCATGATGGATTCGCGTTCAGCTGTAGGGACACTCCAACATGCCTTTTCCGTAGCGACAATAAATTCATCTACCGGGATGGTGGTTACGATGGGGCAGATATTTAAACCTAATTTAAGGACGTCATTTTCAGCCTTGTTAAGCTTATATTTAGATAGCCTCTTTTTGAACTGTTCTCCGTCCTGGTCAACATCAACAGCGTTACCGTTGAAGCCATGTTTAACGTCCGATTTCTTGGCTGGTTTTCTTTCAATCGCGCGAGTTTGGTCACGTGTCTTTGTTTTTAAAAAAAATAAGTAAACGATGACCGAACCAATTAATCAAACAATTTAGTCAAAACAAAATATTAGATCAAAATGAGATAGCCTCAACACTAATCATGATTAATTCAAGCAAACACGATAATTATTTAATGGAACAAGCATAAAACAAAAGAATTAAAATTACACACTGATTATTCCTAAAATTAGGGTCTATGTTACACACATCTCCCCTTTAGGAAATTGCGTCCCTAAATGTATGTGAAATTAAATGAAATTAGTTTCACTATCAACACGGTTAAAAAACTACAACATTGAAATAATGATAAGTTTGCTTCAATCAAGATGGAAAAGAGGCACGTAAGTTTAAATCAAGGTGGAATAGATTTTGATCGAATTTGATACAAATAAAATTAAAATAAAAACATACATGATAAAAATCAATTAAATTGGTTTCCTGATCCAATCAAAAGGTTGCAATCAGCAATGATGTCACATTTGTAAACACATTTCGTGGTTATAATAATCATGTCTTGGTTCAGAATGAAATATCCAAACAACCTAATTGAAAGTTAAAACAAACGTTTAATCAAAGGTATCTACAAACCAGAAAATCAAATTGAGAATCCTCAATTAGTTTCACTAGTTGTGTTTGACCTAAGCGTCTCTTTACAAAAAGAACTGTCAGAACAACAATGTTAGCAACTTTAACTAAAATAAAACAAAATCTCTCATGAAATCATATCCTGGTGATTATACATGCAAAATCAATTTGCAAACTTCTTAGAATGGCATTGTGTACATCTTTTCTGGAATGTACAAAATCCAATTTAAATAATCATAAACAAAAGTGTTTGTGGAAACTTTGAACAGAATAGAAATCAAAAACTAACTATCAAACATGGTAAAATATTTTCAAAATACCTTCAGATCTGGCATGAAAATCATCAGATCAAACTCGAACTTTCCTTACCAAAGCTTTCTTTCTCTTTTTAGAAAGACAAATAATTGCTAACACATGTAATCAATAGTCTTAAAAACAATTGATGCATGACATAGGCTTAATGACAGGTCAATTTTTGGAATCAACTCTCACATGTATTAGAGAGAGATAGTCTTGAGTTTCTTGTAACTCAATTCTGTGCATGCCTATAAATTTAAGTCAGCACAATATTAATTAGCAAGACAATGGCAATTAAATAACTTATTTCTTACAGTACTTAATCCTACATATTTACATAAAAGTTACAGCAAAAAACATACAGGGGTAGAATGACAAATGTTGCTTCTAGCTTGTTTTGTAAATTGAATCAAACATACTTCCAATACAAAACCAATACTATTAAAATCAACATGAACTTCTTTTGAGTTCGTTTTAGAAATCGACCATGGAAAACCTTGACAAACAATGAGACAAATTTTGAAATGAAAGCACTGATTAAATAAATTTGGATCTAGATGGAAATCAATGGATATATCAAAGATGGAAAAACTTCCAAAACAAATGAATCAAATGAATGTTTTTGGTTCCAAAAATCAAAATTCAAAAGTGTACAATATCTTTGGCATTTTGAAATCCTACTAATCTGACAAATTTTCGTTGCTACAAGTCAAACAACAGTAATGCCTCTTATGTTAAATCGTTAACAAAATTATCACTTTAAGAGTTTCCACTGTGTGCAACTCGTAATCCCTCCATTTAGTCCTTGATATTGAATATCTCTTATACTCATTAGAAAAATATGACTTTTGCAGGGTTCTCTAGGGGATTTGTTTCTGGCAAATCAGAGGGCATATTTTTCCAAAGAAGTTAGTCACTGTTATTGTTTATCGTCCGTTAAAGAGATATATGATATTTAGAATGGTTATAATTTGTATTTCACTTTTTAAATATTAGTTTTTCAAATTTTAGTTTTCTGTTGCATTTTTGCACAACAGAGGCCTAGAAAAAGAGAAAACATAAACTTTTATTTTTAATGTAATACATTTGAGGAAAAGCCTCTAAAATCCAATATGGCCGCAATTATTATGCAAATAAGGTGGCGTTTGACCTCGATATTTAAATTGAATTAAATTATGTGCAAAGTGTTATCATATCTTCACATACAGGGTGAGTAAAGAACTGTAATAGGGGAAAGAAGCCATCTTGTTTTTCCAAAACCAAATTGAAGTTTGAAACTGTCTAAACGTTGCAAGAATGATATAGTTGTTGTTAACTTCGTGTGAAAAAATGAAGTCGATCGCTTTTTTCGTTTGTCTTTGGTGAACCTTTTTACTGCACAACCCAATTTATGTGTTTGTCCACGAAACAGTGATTTTCAATTGACCACGCACACATTGCATTTCCTCATTTGAACATCCTGCCAACAAACCTTGGAATGATTTTATATTTTTATTCAAAATTAAAACATCATAGGCAATTCATAGCGTGTGTAAGATTACTTGATTATGTTACTCCGTGTAAACAAGCATCCTGCATTAAATTCCAATTGAATCACAAATTTACTCAAGTTTTCAAATCTGAATGAGAAACACATTTTGTAATCGTATACATATTTTAGGTTTCTCATGGACAAACATGTCAAACGTATGCATCGGTAAAAAGACTCACCAATGACAAATAGAAAATGCTATTGGCTTCATTTGTTCACACAAAGTTAGCAACAGCTATACTTTTCTTGCAACGTTTACAAATTTTCACAAACTTCAACTGTGTTTTGAAAACCAGATGGCTTCTTTCCACTATTGCAGGGCCTTAAGCTGCACAATTAAAAGGACTAGCATTCAAAATGTATATTTTAAGTACTTGTTTTTGGTACAACTATGGCTTTGCCTCTACAAATGGTATCCAATCAGCAAAAATCAGCACCTGGCCCAAGAAATACATTGGTATGACCAAGAATCCAGAGGGCATCATTGTCTGATGAAGTCATCATCAACCTTCCGCAGACGGGATGTAGATAGGTAATCACAATTGATAAGGCAAAAGAGAAATATAAAGAAAATATTTTTGAGGCGACGAAAAAACCCTCTCTTGTAGGGTCTGTCGGTCGGTCGGGTGTCGTTGTGAGGTGTTCTTTTCTTCCAACAATGTCGCATATTAGGTGAATTTTCAATCATTTTCAAAAAATCTAAAAATCTTTTTAATTTTTTAATTTTTTAAATCAAACATTTCAAATACAAAATGATATCATTTTTTTAAATTGAAAGATAAAATTGGGTCACCCAGGCTTATATAACAAGAGGGGTTCGCCGCCTAAGCTATATCGTTCTTGGACATTTTATATGAAATAGTTATGTTATTGATGTGTCATATCTTTACCCCACCAAACTAATAGAAGTGTGGTTTGGCATAGGGGGATCAAAATAAATGTCAAACCCTGAAAGGGGGATCAATAAAAATAAGACTTTCTCGAAAGGGGGATTTTTTCTTCTTCTAATGTCCGGGATGCCAATTTGCCCCCCCCCCCCCCCCCCCCCCCCCACCAAAGCATTTAAAAACGCTCCCTTAAAATAATAGTGTTGTTGTTACGCTTAACATTTAACCCGTCGTGGACTTAGTTACAGTCTACGTTTCCATGCATGTATTTTGGATTCAACAGTCGCTCCGAAGCTACCTTGTACTTTATTGTGTACGAGAGACTTATTTGAGGATGGTGCCATTATTTGTATTATCATATGGTAGACAAATTTACTAATAGTACAGTATATTACATATCTGGGTAGTTATGTTATAATTAATAGGCATACACTACACTACACTACATTTTAATATCTGTGTATCATAATCTCGACATCCCTCTATCTTCTTTTGGACCATCCCTAGAATTCACGCTAGAAATCGTTAATCATGGTACGGTGGTGCTCCATCCGTCGGTGGTCACCATTGCAGTTGGTGTTACTGCTGCAGAATGCAAAAGAAATAAATCATGAGTAATATCTTATACGAATGGTTATGTTGCTACTATTGGTAAATAAATCAATTTATTTCAAGAACATTTAATTCTCACTTTCGGTAAAATGAAAGCATTAACTAATGTACCTGAATGGACGACTTGCTTTTTCCACAATGACCATGTTCCCTCAATACTCAATGAGGAAAAGGTTAATGTAGATCCTGTTAATGATGGAGTGGCGGAAAGATTTTCAGATTTTGGTCAGCTCTCAAATATCTTCATAAAATGTGTCCTTATTTATTCAACTACCATAGAAAAATGAGGCAAATAATTCGATTCTGTGCTTTGTTAATAGGCGAGACCCCCCAAAAAGAAACTACAAACAACAATAAACAAACAAACAAACAAACCTCCCAACACCCCAACAAACAAACAAACAAACAAAACGCTTTGATTCTTTGAATTTTTTGCTTTTTTGTTTTATAGATATTTGGTATTATAGTTGTGTTTGGTCCCACTGTATAGCAATAATTGTTCTCCTCTCTTTCCATTGATGCCAAAGTACCAACATGCCCCATTGAAGTCGCTGCGGAATCATAATGACCCAGAACCCAAACAGCGCCCTCATTGCTGTGGTGTTTATCAAACTACGCGTATAATTTGATGAGTCACACTCTTAAAAACAAAAGAAAAAACAACTAAAACAAACTTAAACCAACAATTAAATTTAAAGCGTTACGGCGGTTGTCCATAGTATAAACAGAAAAATATTTCAATTATCATGTTAAGCATCCCTTCCGCTTCCTTTTCTCTTCTGTTTTATAGCATTTTAAACTAGTTTTGTGGTGATAAGAACCCATCAGAACAATTAAATATAAAAAGAGATGTAAACCTCTTTAAGATTCGCAAAGTGTATCGCTAACAAGAGCAATATTGCAATTAAAATATATTTTTAAAGGCCTCCTCCGGACGCTAAACATGTTCTTTTTATTCTTTGCCTAAACAATCTCCGCTAAATTGGCAGTCCTTCATATTATATCCTAGGGAATTGCTTGCATAGAAACATGATGAAATTATGCATTTTAGTCCTGATGTGTCAACGAATTTATTGACTATAGCCTCTCCGGTGATGAGTCGAAGTCGCCATATTACACTTCTGCTCAGATGCCGGTACCCCAGAAGACCAGTCAGGTAGTATTATTGGGAGTGACTATATACACGGCGACTGTCTTTTCACGATTTTGTCAAGACTAAATACACGACAACACATAAATCCTCGAAAATTCTTGCGTGATTCCTGTTTGCAGGGTTTGCGACTGCGGAAAAAACGGTAAGACCGTGCATGTAAGGCCGTCGTGTATGCAATAGACTTGAGACCAGGTCTGTACTTCTTGTGTGACTTCTTGTCCATTTCGGGAGGGGAGGGTGCCAAGGGTGAGTGAGTGGGTTGTAAAGTGAAGCTAACATTGTCCTATAAATAATCTAATTCATAAAAATTAATTAATTACTATTTGGGATGAGCTGTTTAGAGCAGAAAACTGTGACCTGAGACTAAAAATACCTAAAGGTATTTTCGTCTCAGACTGTAGTGGCTCACACTGCACATTAGGTATAGTTCATCATGCACATCATGCACCCATTTATCTTGAAGGCACCCATTAACACTCCGGAGGCACCCCGTAACACTCCGGTCGTAGCACTCTATGACGACATGGGTTAGAACCCCCTCGCCTCCCTTCAAGATGTTCATAGGAGTAAGTATCTTGCACGACTCTCTAATCTAGAGATGCACCGTTTGCCAATACTTATGTTAAACGCTCTAATAAATCTAAACTGCGACATGTACCATATCAGGTACAAATAGTTGTCGTCGATTAGAGATACGCTTTAAAGGTGCGACATTGAATATATTATTAATGACGCTCCACAAGTCCACGGTGGGTTAACACATTTAAGCGCATTAATAAGATTGTCTGTCATGTGTATGGAGTAACACTGTTAGGGGGAAATCGTCTCTTAAAGACTTTTCCTAAGAAAATTCCAAATAGGAAACTTATTTCCATACGGGTTTCGACAACTAATAATTGGCCTTCCTCAGTAGATTGTGTTTGATCCAGAGCTAGAAGTGTTTCTAGACTGTTTGCTGATGACGTCATCTGAAGTTGGTGATGACGCCCTCTGGATCACTCAGTCGTAAAGGTGACTGAGTTGGTACGCCCCCTCGTCGCCATTCAGTAGGTGCTTCAGTTGGTCTGTGCCGCCTTTCCTCCAAATCCAAATCGATTCGCGGATCCATCTGGTATTCCTTGTCTCATCTCTGGCAATGATCTGCGAGTCATCTTATTTGATAAAGTGGTTCTCCTTGTGCTCTGTGATTCTTTTCTTGTGGACCAGGTGTAATTTTGCGCGCTCATTTTTTCAGTATCGTAACATGTTATAGTTCCAATGCAAAATGCTTCATCCATGTACTTTTTCTGCTGCATAAATCAGTTAAGGACTTTGGCCCTTTGTGGCTCTTGTCTTGGGCCCTATACAGGTGAACGTCGCTATTAAAGTCATTTTGAAAATAAATGGAAAGGATTTATTTATTTATTGACGCAGCCTTACTTACAATGGTTGCATATTTTCATGTTGTTAGCATAAGGTTGTAAATGTCTCTCTCTCAAGTCTGTCTTTTCTTGGCTGTATTTATTTGATTGTCTCTTGTTAACGCGTCACATGTTATTGTCTTCATATTTATAAGTTAGTTTTAACATGATTACTTTAAAATGTAATTGAGTATGAAATGATTTGTATGTTGCGCCCAAAAATAATACAAAAGCTGCTAACATAGGTATTTTTGTATATCGTAGCCTGCAATAGTTCCAATGCAAAAGGATTCGTCCATGTAGCCTACCACTTCGGCTGAATAATTATCTCATTTCACTGATAAGTCGTTCCACAAGCTAGCTATTCAATCCAAACTCTCCCGTTTGATGCCATCAGTTCCATAAGACCCCCAATTCAGGTTGTGTCAGTTCGGTAAGCCCCTGTTTTTAGACTGCCCAGTCACACACCCTTACCCTCTTAAAATTCGAGTACCCCGGAGGGGGGGGGGGGGGGGTAACATGTCGTTGATATTTTGTGCACAGGGTGAGCCACAATATAGAAAATCGGGAAAAACACTTTTTCATACTTGGTGAAATTTACAATACCTTATTCCAGGCCATAATGACAACATATTAACGATAAAAGCGCGAAATCCAAAGTGTTCCAAATATACCCCTATTTTCCATTACTTTCATATAGCATAGAAAGAAGAAAAACACTTATGGTATATGGCTCGATGGCTCATTCACAAGAGATGTATTCAACTCTAGTAACATTGCATTAATTACCAAACATTGATACATTTTATACTGGCAACTTACAATTTTAAGACAAGTATTAATGTTGATACAAGTGTAAGGGAACCTATTATCAAAATTATTGGATAGACGAGACGCCTTCCTTCCAAATCCTGAAACATTATAACATTGATTTGGCAGACACAATTAGGAAATCACCACTTTAACTATGGATAAGGTAAACAGCCTAAACCCCACCCTTTAGAGGGATACTCAGAAAGATGGCTAAATTAGCTGATTTTATTCCTATCATTCAGTAAAACAAATTAAGACACATATTAGGAAATCACCAATTTAACTATGGATAAAGTGAATTGTCTAAACCCCACCCTTCAGAGGGATATTCAGAAAGATGACTAAATTAGTTGAATTTATGCCTATAGATTTAACTTCCAGTAAACCTTGATCGCTTGCCAATGTTACTGGTATTTCAGGGTCTATACATATTGTAGTAAACTGCCTTCAACCCTATGAATTCTGAACAACAAATTAATTGTGGGTCTAGTGAAGCAACCATACGACCCATTACCCCTAGAGAGGCCCTCATTGAGTTAAATCAATTCGCTGACATAACTCACAGAAATATGATGTACCTGAAATTCAATTTGTCTGACCTTTAATTTATGAAAATAGAGATTCAATGCATGGTATGAATCCTTTGAATCATAAAATGACAGCACAAGAGTCTTCTATGAAGGCTTGATAATTGAAGATAGTAAATAAAAGGGGGGAAATGAAAAGTATTGGAGATCAAATAAGTACATAATAAATGCTTAACTCAACCACTGATGAGTGAAATAAGAACAGTTCAATTTGTGGTTTACTGACAATAACTGCGCACATCCTTGTGTGTTGAGATAGGGATATCTTGAAGTAGAATATTTAAATATTTGAACTACTAGGTTTTAGATATACAAATTCATCAGGGTTGCTGTTGAGAGAGATCAGTGCATCATCAAGATGTTGTCTGAACAAGGCTAGGACTTAATCTGAAAGATGTAACCCACCTCTCCTAAACAGATGGCGTGAGTTAAATGGGAACACACTGGCATGTTTAAGCACATGAATCACATGAATATTCGTCATACGCCTTGCAACACGAACGGCGTGTTTATTGATTGAGATCTTCTCGGCATGATAATAACGACGGGGTAGATCATAGACCAGATTATGCGAGTAGATGGAAATAGGTTGCGAACGGCGGATAACGTAAGCTCAACGCGCTGACGAATTTCATGAGTTTATGATGCAAATATGTCATTTGTACCAAAATGCAGGATTAAGGTTGTAGGGAATGGTGTTTTGATTGCAAGGGACCTGTGAAGTCGGCCTGCGATTCCCGCAATCCGAGCACCTGGGACGCCACCCCAAAAAAAACCCGTCCTCCGCCTTTCAGTAGGGTTTGGAATTGTCCGGCCCAGTTTATGATGGAGTCCCCGACAATCCAAGTTCTGACAGGTCCGGATAATCCTCTTTCAAAGTTGGCAGTTGTGAGATCTCGACTCTATACTCTGTGGTATTATTGATATGCACGCTCGAAGTACTGTAAGCGGAGCGGAAAGTTTACTTTAGGTCCCAGATACTTGTATATACCAGTGTCGATCAATATCAATCCGACGATACTGGAACACAAATTTGCGTTACAGTGTAATCGCTCGTTACTGGAACGTTTTTATGATCCAGTATCGGGCGTACTGGTACACATGCATGCTAACAGTGTTATTTGTCGAAGTATTGAATGATACTGGTACATAATTGTGTTCCAGTATCGCCCGATACTAGAAAATGTTATATGTCCCAGTATCGTCCGATACTGAAACAATGACGTTCACTTAGTGTTCCAGTACCGGACGATACTAGTATAATAGTCAGGCCGTCTACTGAGATTCTCGGCGTCTGTAATTCCGATACAACCGGCAAATATGATGAAAACAATTTTAAAGACAGACGGGACCGGATAAATGCCGAGAACAACGTAGAGAAAGTAATTGACCTTCGGCAGCTTGAGAGTTATCCCCTGCATCGTCCTGGTTCTCAATTTGAAAACGATTTATACCGATAAAATAAAACTTCGGGTTCCAACACGTCGAGACAATTATTATGTTGAAAACATCGTATCTACCACCCTCGAATGTATCTCACGAGAATCCGGGAAGGGGGGGGGGGGGGGGGGGGGATGGGAGGTCATAGCAAATGAACTTAGGCGACGGGCTATAAATAGTAAATTCCCTGTGATTCCGTAAAAGTACGTTGGTGATAGGAAAGTGTTAGCATCTCGCGAAGGAAATAAACGCGTTCGTTGATGAGCATTTTAAATGATAGATGTTTGAGGCTGGAGATGCTATATGCTAGGCGGGAGTGCGGGGAAAAGAGTGTCTAGGCGGGAGACTCCCGCCCAAGGCGGAGAGTTGACAGCCCTGCTTAGCCTCTCAACAAGCTCTTGCAATGTAATTTTTAATTCGTAAGCTAACGCATTACCAAACAACACATGACTGAAACACATGACTGAATACACGTTGACAAGCGTAAAAAACGGTGTGTGATCCTCGTTGATTAAACAATAACAATATAGCGTAAATAAACACTTTTATGAGTCTATAAAGGTGAGCGGACGACAGCTACTAATATTTTTGATTTATTCAATTGAGGTGGGGGGGCGATCGCCTAGGGCCTTTTACGAGAGAGCTTGTATAATGGGAGAGGAAATTCGAATCGCAAAATTGAAGCCTCCCATATATGGGATTGGGCGTGTACCATATCTGAAAATACGCGCGATGTGACTCTTAAAATGACATAAGCCTAATTTAGACGCGTGATGTACCTCTTAATAAAACTCATTAGCATAATTTAGACGCGTGATGTACCTCTTGGAATGGGGGCGCGCAATGTACCTCCTTTTAGAAAGGCTTCAATCTCGGCAATGGGAGTCTGTGTACAGTGGCAGTGCTCTGATTTTACTAGGGCATTTGCTCTATTTTATCAGAAATATATATAGGTCCTATTCTATTTTGCTCATGGAATCTGGAGCGAGTCGGGACTCATACATTTTTATCCAGTGGCATGTGGTCGGGGCTGTGCTCTCCATTCCCCCCCCCCCCCGAATGTCTTCACACAACTTTCCCACGATTATTTCTTGAAAGGCATGGGCATGTAGCGCGAAATCTGCCGGTTTTAGTCTATTTACATGAAACTGGCAATTTTCTGTGTTCAACATGTGCTTCAGATTATATTCCTTGATAGTATGCGAGCTTAGCGCGCAAAAAATTGCATTTTTATGCTATACCGTAGATACTCACTATCAAGCA
This sequence comes from Ophiura sarsii, assembly GCA_035610835.1. Classification (NCBI taxonomy): domain Eukaryota; kingdom Metazoa; phylum Echinodermata; class Ophiuroidea; order Amphilepidida; family Ophiuridae; genus Ophiura; species Ophiura sarsii. The sequence continues at coordinate 11,294,680 of CM069459.1, read as the reverse complement.
CCTTTTTATCTCTGATATACAGGGCGCCATCTCGCGATAAAAACGGCTTTTAAAAAGTTATTCTTAAAGGCCTTTCCGAATCTTAAGCAGAAGGGTTTGCCCTGGGCAAAAGTCACATGACTCGCTACATACCCGAGTTCCGCGTATACATATCATATAAACCCCATGATGCAATACCGAAGAGTGTCTACAAACATCAAATGTGAACGAAATCCGTGTCTAGAAATGTTTCTAAGAGTCATTCTATTTATGTCAATGAAACCAGAGTTACAGTCTGAAGCAGCATCGAATCAATTTTTAAGCGAGAACCCTACGTTAAAAACATACAAACTATAAATTATGTGATGCGTAACCCTTAGTCTCATCTTCGGATATGGTTTTTGTATGTATTTATAATGTTAGGGTTGCGAGTAAGCATCTTTAATGATCTCATATACCGTGTGTTGTTGTATTGTTTGTCAATTAGAATCCATGACTGCTCTATATCACTACTATCTGGTCTGTACTCTGTTTATCGGAGACGGCCGGGTAGCTCAGTGGTTAGAGCATTCGACTTGTGTTCGAAAGGTCACGGGTTCGATTCCCGCACCGGCTCACGTCCTTGCTTTTTAAGTTGGGATATGAGTCGAGGCTTGTTTAATGTTTGTTTGAGTTGTGGAACTTGCGGTAGTTATCTGCCTCGCTGTTAAATTATTTAAATTGTTCAAGTTCCCTATTGAATCGTCTATGCGATCCTCTATATGTTGGTATGTGATGCGTAACCCTTAGTCTCATCTTCGGATGTGGTAGTTGTATGTATAAATTAAAGCATTATTAACTTCCAAGTTATGGGATAGTAATAGTGTTCACAAACGATATTTTCCATATATTTATGTTGTAACAACAGTACAGTAAGCCGTTGGCTCAATCGGTAGAGCATTGGGTTAATGATCGAAAGGCCGGGGGTTCGAATCCCACCGAGAATGCTTTTTTGTCTTCGTTAGTATCATATTAAATTTAGTAAATTTATGTTGGGATTGTTTATCGTTCCCCATAATATTTGTGAATCCACGGACAAGATACTTTTAATTTGATTTGGAATGATTGTCTAAATTCAATGATTTGAATGCAGTTCTACTTTTACTTGTTCACTGTCAGCGTTGCGTAAATTGAATTGTTGAGACCCTAGCCCCATTAGGCCAATTGTGCCATTATGAATAGAGTCAATCGATTCGTCATTGAATCGATATTCTGATTTCCCATGTTTAGGCCAACATGATTGTACGGTCATGTGCATGTACCAACATATTATCTGTTTGTCATGTTTGTAGCTTCGTTGAAATAGACCGGGCGTGGAATCATTTTGTATCTAAATTAATTTGTGCGGTTCGCGGGTTTCGCGGTTGCAAGGCGAATCAATATCCAAAGCACCAGTTGGATATTGGATTCCAACACAAATGAGAACGAAATCTGGTAAGCGTTTCATCAGCTTAGACAATAATGTTTTGACATTGAAAATCAAGGGTCCTCTATTATACTATATGAATGAAAGGCACATTACAGTATATTGTTCTATGGTACTAATCCTCCCCAACGTATGACATATGATACCAATAGGACATTTTTTTTTTAAATGGTCATGTTTGGTGTTTTAATTTAATATTTGTGAATTGTTGGGTAATTTATTGAAGTTGAAATATTTATGGTTATCATTATCAATTAGGGGGAGTTTGTATTTCCAAATTTAGTTGAGTTTGAAGACAATGACAAAAACTAATGTTTGAAGTAAAATAATTTGGATTTAAGCTATATAAAATGCCCTCTCCCACCCCGGATGTGCTCAAAACAATAATTTCCGTTTTTAGAAGGTCGTATAAGGCCAAAGTGGGCATGTGTGCGCGGTAGGTAGAGCACTGGATTCAAGATCTAAAGGTTGTGGGTTCGAATCCCGCTGTGGTCAACATGTTGTGCTCTTGAGTAAGGCACTTTACCGCAATTACTCCTCCCTACCCAGGTGTATTTAAATGGGTACCGGCATTCTTCAGTGCTGGGAAGGTAACAGACTCGCTATGGAGGAGGTGTAGCGAGCCCCACACAGCAACATTATAAAAAGGAGTGAGTCTGGCCCTATCGCTATGAAAGAGAGATGGGCACTCCGCTCCTGGTATTACAGGATCAACCGCCTTTACCTTTACTATGAAGCCAAAATGTACCTCAATCATGGCTGGCAAAAGTAGTGTAAACTATGAATGTTTGCGCGTTTCGCACACATTTTCAAGGCTGCATCAGTCAATATTTATGATTGCTTTTCTTGCCAGCCCCATACGAAAACCATATGAAAACAAAACCCTGCCCTGACGTTTAAAGGGGGTGGCCCAGCAACTCCCCCCCCCCCCCCCCTCATTGACAGTCATTGACAGAAGAGTAAAAATAAAAATAAAAGGAGGAAGAAGGGAAGAAGGAGGAGGAGAAGGAAGGGTAAGGAACATAGGCGGTGCATATGGGAGGGGTTACGTCCTCTATAATGTTTATGTAGGAGACGACCCCCCCCCCCCTAAAATAATTATAGTATGGCGATAAAAACGTCATACTGGACCGTCCTTAAGTATTAAAAAAAAATTGCGCGGTTCGCGAGGATTAGTTTTAATATTTCAATTTTCACGCGCTTCACTCGCATGATCAAAGATAATAATTGTGTCTCGACCTATCCTATACTATTCCATAGTAAGGAATAAAGAGAAAAGAAGACAATGACAAAAACTAATGTTTGAAGTAAAATAATTTGGATTTGAGCATACAACCATGTTCTTGTTTTGGATGTTTGTTTAAATTAGAATGTGAATGTGAGAGGTTCTGTATTTTCAAAGTGTTTTAGGCTTTTGTATCAAACAACTTTCTGTACAATATGATAAAAATAAAGAAAACTGTACGAGAGGAAAATGTGTGACTTTAAACAAAAAAATATTCCCCATTAGAGCCCCCCCCCCCCCCCCGAGCCTTGGAAACGACAGAAGACCGATAGCTCCTAGGGGCACCCCCGCGGCCCCTAAGCGGGCCCTGGACCCCACACCGAAGTCATCCACCACATTTCAAAAGGGAATTGACGCCCCTGTATATACAGGGTGTCCCAGAGTGATCTATACGAGGTAGTACGATTTTTTCGGTATGAACTTTATTGATATTGTCCCAACCGTTCCAAAATACACATGTATTGCGAAATGAAAGGAAGGCGCGAGAAAGGGGAGGGGAAAGGGTACAAAGGGACGAGCATTGAACAATTATTTGAAAAATCAGAATCATCGGTTAAATGTAATTATAATTGTGATAAAAAAAATGAAAATATATTCACCAGACGCGGCCGTCTCCGTGCGTTATGCGTAATATATACAGAAGTAGTATCATTTTTGTCGGTATGAACTTTATTGATTATTGTCCCAACTACTAGAATCAGTCACTTAATAGGAGGAGGCTAGGATAATAAATAAACATGAAGAACGTGTAAACGGTGGATCAAGGAAGTGAAATGGACTAAAAATAGAGCAACGTGATGATGGCGAGTAGGAATCTCTACTATCCACATACCATTATCAAATCTACAAATGATTGGCAACACTAACACTGGGTCCCGTTTCATAAAAGGAATCAAATGTCTGTTTGACTGGCCAAGTCATGGTATGAAACTTAAGTTGGTGAGTATTACAATAGTTATTCGCCTAAAAACACGGGATACAATTCCCAAAAAATAAGTAGTCAATCATGAACAAGGTACAATAGTTTTGACCACATTGTTGAAAATTGACTGACTTGATCATACTTGTAAGATCAGATAAATAAAGCGGATCTAGACATTCCACCATATGCAATTGTACAACCAAATGGTATATTAAACCAATATTGATAACATCCATTATGTTATAATTTGTGTTGGAATCCAATTTCCAATTGTTGCTTTGGATGTCCGTCAAATTCACATTTAATTTCCCCCTCAAAGTCTTAAATCTTGCCAATTTAATTGATATTCGCGTAAGCAACCTCGAAAGCAACGTACCGCACAATTCAATTAATATAAAAAAAAATATTCCACGTCTCAAACGAACAGCTAGCTACAAACAGATGAGATGGGAAATAAGAATCGATTCAACGACGATTGGCTTCTTTCAATAACAATTGGCCTTACAGATTATTGCGTGAATAACCATGGTGTAACAATGGGCGGGGTATTGCAATAATTCAATAAACGCAACGCTAAGCATGTATTATTAGACCTTCATGCACAAGTACATGCACCCCATGAAGTAATAGTAGGCCTACATTAGTACATTCAAATTAAAACCTCATTGAATCTGTAAGAAAATCATTCTATTAAATAAAGTATCTGGAATCAAAATAATATTATAATTGAACGATATTAAAATAATCTGTACATTTACTAAATATAATAGTAATGTGAAAAACAAAACATTTTCTGTGGGATTCGAACCCACGGTCTTCAGATTATAAGTCTGAAGCTCTACCGATTGCCATAACGGAGCACTGGATGACAATAATAGGACAGACATAAATTCAAATGACAGTTGAACACTATCCTATAAATAAGAAGTTAAAATGCTTAATACTTCTATTTTTGTATGTATTTAACATAGGGTTCTCACCCAAAAAATGATTTAATGTTGTTTCAGATTATAACTGTGGTTTCATTTAAATGAATAGAATGACTTTTCGAAACATTTCTAGACATGAATTTTTTTCGTACATGTTGCTGTTTTCGGTACGCGAGCTATCAACATTGCATCATGGGGTTTATATGATGTATACGCGGAGACTCGGGTAAGTAGCGAGTCATGTGACTTTTGCCCGGGGCAAACATTTGAGATTCGGAAAGGCCTTTAAGAATAACTTTTTAAAAGCCGTTTTGATCGCGAGATGGCGCCCTGTATATCAGATATAAAAAGGTGCGTGATAGTGAGTATCTACGGTATTTGGTTTCAATTCCCACTGACTGACGTTTTGAAATAATTGGATGTTAGTAAAATATTTAAACTTTTTTGAATCGGTGTAATTGACCTAGCAAGTGCCCATAAATCCGCCAAACAACATCGTAGCGTAACAAAAGAGGTGTCAAAATGCGCAGAAGATAACTGTGAATCAAATTAAATAATTATTTGTTTGCATACTATTTCAGGTTCCGATAAATCTGACCATTTGTAAGTGTTTAGATACTTTATTGGCGCAGTTTAGTATAATATACTCCCTGAGGTAGTAAACGTATACATTTTTCTGAAGGGAAATTGCATGAGAAATCCAAATATGCCATTGAAATTACAGTACGACTAATAATAATAAAATGGTATGATTCACAATGTTCGTACAAATATCAGATTTTTTTTTTAAAGTTGAGATCCATATATTGTTTATACCTACCCCTATCATTATTCACTTTACATATTTGAATTCCTCATGAAATTACCCATCAGATGATATATGATTGTCAAAGGTTCCTACGTCGGGGAGGTATTTATAATACCGGCTATAGTGAATATCTACAATTTTTATTTCATATATTCATAATTTGCAGGAATATTTTTAAAGATGTACCCTTCCCTGATCTAAACTGCATTTCTGAATTCCTCTAGTTACAATCTTTCCAAAAATGTATACTTTTGCTATTATAGGTTGAATACTTTTTCTGTTATAGTCATTTTTATAAATTCGGTAAATTGAGGCTGATTATACATGTTGTCTGTGTAGCGAATAGGAGGAAAGCTGATGATCATGGCCTTATCCATAATTAATTAGTTGTTACAAATAGTTGACAAGTCTGTTGAACCACATACTTAAAGACTACTTAATATCCTTTAAAATGGGACCAGAATGGTGTTTGTAACATTAGGAGATGACTTGTTAGTGTAAAAAGAACAAAGCATGGGATTATAACCATTGAATTTATACAGGCGGCACCGCGTCCGGCACCACCCTACAATGTAGGTCCTCACACTACCAAAATCTGTATTTCCACTTCGGTATGAGCTATACCAATGCCACTTAACAGGCAGAAAACACAATGGTCGAGCTTTAGAATGATACAAAATTTGTAGAGATACCTTTTAAAAATTAAGGATTAAAATTTCTAGCTTTTTCTTGAATGGTATATCATTTTACACGATTTCACTGTTTCCACCACAATCCTTGATCTTAGGATGCAGGCAACCTGTCGTTCCTAAGATAGATATATAATTGGCCCGTAGCGAACAAAAAATGCTGTCCCCCACCCCCCCTAAAAGTGATTGCTTTTAAGCAGAAGACATCTAGATCTTCAATAAAAAAAAACATGATTTGAATGAGCCAGTCTGCTCTAAAGGTGAAAAAGATTAACATAAACTTGACCTCTTAACCACACAAAGCAATAGGGAATTGATTTGGTGGTGTGAGACCAGAATAAATCAATGTTTATTTAACAGTAATTCGCAATAGCATACATTATACATGTATGGAAATTTAAACACATAGTAATAAGAAAAAACTTACCATCACACTTAATGCTGGTCGGTATGGCAGGATCAAAGAAATGCTCTGAACCACCTGATGGATCTGCTGTGCATGTTCCTACGCCATTATCAGATAATGCATAACCCTGATTGCAGCTGTATGTCAGTGTTGATCCAACATCGATCATGTCCATATCAGGTGAGCGAATGCCGTTCGCTGGTGCCGCATAAGCAGTGCATTGTTCTATAACAAAATGGGTTGGATTGGTAAGAATAGGGTATTACAGACGTTTGAATTAAAATATAACCATTATGCAATATGAATATGATTTAGAAATTTCCAATAATGTGATACTACAATACTCAGTATGCATTATAAATGCATGCAATTATTTACTGCAATGGAGCTGTACATTGTGCTATAACAAAATGGGTTGAAGTTGTAAGATTAGGGTATTACCGACTTTTGAATTAAAATGTAAGCATTATGCAATATGAATATGATTTAGAAATTTCCAATTATGTGATACTCAGTATGCATGCAATTATGTATTGCAATGGACTGATTGTGTAATTTGTGTTTACTGACGAATCTTTAGGAGCGTAAACCATTTTGTTTATCTTAAAGTTTAGATTAATCTGAATGAAAGTTAGGAATATTTATTCTTAACTCTTCTCCAGCCAGATTAAGAAGATTTTTTAAGAAGTTCTGAAGTTTGACCTACAATCTTGTTCAAAACATGTTAGGACACTATATAGTGCGCATGAAATATCTTCCAAAATGAGTAAAAGCTGTTACTTGAGAGTATGTTAAGACCCCCTCCCCGAAACCAATGTTGGAGCGTATATGTTACCTAGGTCTCTTCGTGAAGCAAACAGTGTGAAAAAGTTCAAGAAACTTCTTAAAACTCACCTTTTTCCTAAACATTAGTTCACTTCCTGGCCTACTGGGTTTTTAATATTATATATCACTTTGTCAATTCATTCGTATTTTTAAACATTTTGTAGCTGATTATTGTGTAAATTATGTAATACTTTTTATACAACTGTGGTGCTTTGCTGTAATGCATCTTTTAAATCATATTTTCGAAAGTTTTTGATGTTATTTCGTTGTTATATAATTGTATGCCATTTTTTGATGTCTATTATTTGTACAGCGCATTGATCTTTTGGAAATGCGCTCTATAAGCACCGGTAAATAATAATAATAATAATAATAATAATAATAATAATAATAATAATAATAATAATAATAATAATATACCACAGCCTTTTGCTTGACGATGCTTTTATGTGGACCAATATTAAGTTGAGGGGAGGGACAACCGTTTTCACTGGACATGCAGGAAGTGTCCCAACAGTTTTGAATATGATTGTATTTATGGAGTGGAAAAGTGAGCTATAAAAGATACAAAAATCGCTATATCTCAAAAACGGTAGCTTAGATTTTAATCATTCTTTTTAAGAAATGAACAACATTGTCTCAGTAACATTTAGAGTTGAATATCATAGTCTAATCACGTATAAATATGTAATAACATATATAAATAACCTTTGTTTTGATACAATGTCATAGTTTTAACGTATCTTATTTACACGCGTGTATTTAATCAAACAGATTTTCGAGGATTGCGTTTAGATAAACGGTGTGTTTAAAGTCAAAGTTAACCGCGCGTTTAGCTTAAAACCACTCTTTTTGGGAGGCGAGCTTATAACGCATGACCATTATACACCTAGCACATAAAGTCCCTGACCAGGTGCTTTGAGGTCGGCTGATTCAAAATATATAATCGGTACTAAAAATCTGAGATATACTTTAAATGAGCAAATCTCTTCTCCGCAGTTTGATACCTCATTCAACAAAATCGAATGGATACTTTTAAAGTTATGGCGTTTTCAATGACCGCGCATGCAACAGAAACGTTGCACTAGGTATAGGAAATCATTGATTTGTGTGTGATTACGCACTGAAAAAACTCACAGCTAATCAGCTAAGACTTGTATTCTTCACTGCCAGATACACCCTTTGTCCCGCACATTGCGGTTATCACCCCAGTACCGATTATGTATGTTGAATCAGCCGACCTCAAAGCACCTGGTCAGGGACTTTATGTGCTAGGTGTAGTTAATCATGTTGAATAGAACTTGTTGGGTGGTTGTCTAAGTGGAGAGTTGTGGAGGGGTGAGTTAGTGAATTGGTGATTTTGGGTTTTCTAGTGGCGAGTTATAGATTGAGTAAATATAGCGAGAAACGGAGTGTGTGTAGGGTGAGTTTAGTGTAGTGAGTAAGCGGTAGAGAAACTTAGTTTCAACACATTTCATATACATTTCATATATAAAAAAAAAATCCCTAAACTTTTATCGGTACTCATTCATAAAACATTGGTGATTTCAGGAACTTTTACCAAGTAAACCAATTTACAAACGTTATGAACTTTTGAAATATTAATGTGATGTGCAGAAAAGTATGCATTTATGGAGAGGAAAGGAGTCAGATAACCTAGTGTTGGTATCAAATGTCACTAAAGATGCTGATTTTTAGAATTTGAACACAAGAAAATGACTTTTTGGCTCAAAAACTTTCGGTCAACGTGACAAAATCAGGATTTTATTTTCGTAAAAATGCCGAAATTTCACCAAATAATTTGGAAGGAAAAATTCGATCACTTTTTAAAAAAAAAATCAAAACTAAACAATGGTTTCAGGTCAGATGTATGTCCTGTGCTGATTTAATGATTTAATGATATTTCGATAATGGATAACGATGGCCGCGGAGTGCCGTTTGAAACATTATAGGAATTCCTGGGACAACGTTTTAGACTACATGTACTGAACAACATGTCATACCTAGTTTATTCTTCAGTCGGTAAATGTTCTCATAGGGTATATTGACGAACTGCCCCCACACCCACACAAATAAACGTTAAGGATTTCCAGTACTATTTTTAGACGGTGTCTTTTAGTTTTGGTTTTTTGTTTGTATTATTATGAAAGTACACCATTTCCCTGGTTTTCGGTATGATTTAAATACTTCCCATTTCAGAAAATGGTTATTAACAACTATGTCTCTTTCTCTTAGACTGCCTCCATTCCATTTTAATGGAATTGTTATTTGCTTTGAAGTAAATACGTGTTAAAAATATTCTCTGGAATTACCTAAGCTAAGCAAAGGTTATCATAAACGTTTACGATACTGGGATTCGAACCCAGGACCTTTGTCATAACCACTAGACCAGCTAGGTTTTAATCCTAAAAAGAAGGAGGGTTACCCATTGTCTACGTATGGTACGGAATAAATCGGAATAACTCATACAATATAAATGTTTGCGCTAAACTAATTTTTCAAGTACTTATGAACTGACCAGTAGTACTTATGAACTTATGAACTGTACTGATAAATTGTCATGGTATAAAAGCTAGAACATCTAAGTACAGCAATCATACTTAAGTAATCCTAACAATCTGAACTAAGCATTGAATGAAGCGATATTAACATGGTTGTAGCAATTCTACATCCGATCTTTGGGCATGTATATCATGGATTTTCAATATCTACCAATCTTCCAAATTACCAACTTGCCTGTGATGTAGTAAGTGAGAAATTAATTTGCGCATAACCATGAGTGTGTAAGGTGATGAATTTTTATTTAAGCCAGACGTCAACCTTCGGTCATTATTTTATCTATGATGTTTAGACGCAGGTTAAATATACTTACCTGTGTGTAAAATGCCATTGATAAAGGATATGCTTTAGGTTGTCCTCTGTCTTAATTAATCTCCATCTTGAACACAAATTCAGTTTTGCTTTGAATAATAAATATATGGTCAGATTTGGGTTACCCAACCCTGTAAACCTTTCAGATAGGGTAAAGTTTGTTTTCGCGAACAAAACCTTCTAAAAAGGATGATTTTGTATCAAAAATGACATGCTAAGGGGCATTAATATTTAAATTTGACCCCTAATCATTAAAATAACATCAAAATCAGATTCCCAGACCCCAAAAACCACTCACAAATGTTATCATTTATGGTTCTAGCCCTTATAGTTTTCAAACTACAATAAAACTTCACCTCGGATGGCGGCCATTTTGAATGTTTGCCAAAATGGCCGTCATAGAGGGCGGTATTTTTGGCATCCATCTTAAATCAAAAGAGTATAGTATTAGCAACATCTGGGCCAAATTTGGTGCTTTTAGAAGAATTTGAACCAAACATCCCCTATAGTGCCCTTACAGCCCCAACTAACTTACTTTGTTGTCCAAAATAAGATAGCTTTGACAAACACTCTTTAGGCTCGGTTGACTACGTCATCGAAAACCGACGGCGCATGCGTTTGGAGAGGGACTTAGCATTTATTAGCACTCAGGGGGTTAGGGTTAAGACTCTTGTTAAAACAACCTCCTAGACTTGTAGTATTTTCCTTATTTCATTTGGGTGGCTTGAAGGGGGAAGGGTTCTCAGATGGTGGAGGTGAATGCCCTCAACCCCCCCCCCCCCCCCCCCCCCCCCCCCGCCCCCATGCCTTCCCGGTGGTTACAACGGTGATGGTTAAGTGCCATTTTTGTTACTTACGTGGATAAGTCTTTATGCAGAAACAAGGCACGAACTCGTTTGCACCATGACCATTAGAGGATTTGAACTTAATTTCCACATTGGTTTCAGCCTTTACAGCATTTCCAGTCCGAAATGTTCTCGTATCACTTATGCCCGGGTCGACCGAATCAGCACACTGAGCTGGCGTATTACCACAATAATACGTCAGGCATGATGGGTAAGCGTGGTTTGCAAGCAGTGTTGGACACTTATCTGGAACAGATGGTATTATTGGGAAGAAATAAATGAATAGATATGAAATATAAGTAAACCGAACAAGACTTTGTAAAATAGCGGCTTTTCATTCCCCTTTACGAATACGAATTCACCATACCCGCAATGGTGACCCCCCCCCCCCCCCCCATAAATCTAGTTTACAACTGAAAAGTGAACACCCCAAAAAGTCCCCCCCCCCCCCCCTCCTCCTCCTCTGGTTACGCCACACTGGGTATCATTCATAAATACAGTGTTCTAAATTCAAGTAAAATTGCTTCATAATTCCAATTAAATATTCAACAATCACTTCAATTCTGCCCATGGAGCTGATCTGCCCATACAAAATTAAAGTTGAGATTAATTACAGACGTAGTTCCATTGATACAAGCAAATAATTCACTTCTTTTTTTTACAGTGATAAACTACATTTTTAATGGACTGTAAGAGGTCAAGCACCTGTATTGGTCAATATTGGGTCGTGTTCCATATTAGAAGTCCAAAAATACAGGCTGTCCCAAAATGATTAGTACCCATCGATGCCCAAAGTTCAATAATGTTTGTCATCATCAAAATTGATGGGATTAGATCCGTTGTATTTACATCATCTTTGTCATACTGTACTATTTCATTAGAATGTTAGATCATGAATATCGGATTTATCAAACTCAAGATACACTCCATTATGTAAAACATGGTGATTTCACCTTTTTGACAAAGTGCTAAATATGTGTGTGTGCTATTACAGCTTGTTTGAAAGAATTCTCATAATATCTTGTCTAATCAATATAATCTTGTGTCTTTCTGTTGTAACTGATATTAGTTATGGGTGTTCAAATAATTAATAATTCTTCTCCTTAATTCAATTAAACAGGTAAAAGAAGTTTGTCACACTTGAGTGACCCCGTGCATTGTTTTATTTGACAAGTGTTTAGGGACTTCTAAATGAAGTGGTATTTGGTGAATCACCAGTGGCTTAGATTTCATTTTCACATTGGAGAATGGATTTCGTGAGGTTAACCACTAAGGAACTATATCATTTTTAGCAAGTTTGTAGGAAATTGCATCCCCAATATGAAAAAGAAGTCTAAGCCACAGCTTATTACCCATGACCATGTCTTTACCTGTTTAAATGTCCCTCAAGTAAAGCCTCAAAACTAGCTCATTATAGAAACAAAGCTTGGGGTCGCTCATACG